>PVKA01025012.1:0-33491 GCA_004027165.1 Ctenomys sociabilis
AGGCTGAAGTTCAGGTCCTAGGCCCCTCGTCCTCCCATCACCCATGTCGCCCCCCACCCTGCCTCTTCATGGCTTGCGCTGCTTCTTGGGAGGGCAAGCTCTCAGAATGGTGGACTTGGTCCAGAGAAAGAATGAGAAGAAAAGGGGAAGGGGTACAGGCGGGCCAAGGCCTCCTCCAGCTCTGCGTGGGTGTAAGTTAAGGCAGGATTTCCTTCCTGGGTGAAGTCATTTTTCCCCTCAAAACCAGCCTCTTCACTGTCTGCCCTTTCTGCTCTTTTGGGGCTGGACTTTGGATGTCCTTAGAACCTGCTGGTCACTGTCACAATGCCAAGGACCCCCTACCCCTGGCCATCACCTCAGTCTGCCCCGTGGCTGAAAGTGGCCCAGGAAGTACCTCTGGCTTGGAGTGTAGGGTGTGAGCGCTCCTGTCCTTTCCCACTGGTGACCTCAGGAGGGCCAATTATTATTTTATTTTTAAGAACTTGGGATTGAACTCAGAACTTTGGGTTTGCCAGGCAAGTGCTAATTGTACTGAGCTATCTCCCTAGCCTCCTGGAAAGATACTTTCTGGGGTCAGTGAAGAGCCTGGAGGGGGGCTTCTTACCAGTTGAGGCATGAAGCCTCCTTCTCTAAGCTCTCCTGGCAATTTTCCACTAAACAAACCCTGTGCCTCCACGTTTGGAGTCTGCTCTCCGTGTGGGGCAGGGGTGGTTTCTTGTGCACCTGCCTGAAGGAGCAGAAGGGAGCTAGGATAGGGCCGGAGGAGGGCTGGTCCCCACAGTCCGTATTGGTGGGCCATGAGGATTCTGCTCCCCACCCCTCCCCGGAGCTGTGGATTCGGGCATTCAAAACTTTTCCAAGAACTACTTCCTGTGGGCCGTTGCCTTAGGTGGCACCTAGGAGGACACCACTCTTCTTAAGAAAGATTTTTAAATGTAGGGGCCGGGGAGATAGCTCAGCAGAATAAGCACTTGTCTGGCAAGTCCAGGGTCCTGAGTTCAATCCCCAGTATTGCAAAATCAATCAATCAATCAATCAATCAATCTCTCAGAGTTTAAAAATGAGATCTGTACAAACCTCAAAGTAACCAAGTACGGTCAAAGTTCAGAGGGTCTTTGCAGAACACCTCCCACTCCGCACAGGCCACGCTTTGGCCTGGCTGTCTTCTCCAGTGAGCATCGCCAGGGCCAAGCACAAAGCTCTAACTCGCATGTGTCTGTGTCCCCCGTCAGCAGGGGACAGAGGCTGGTAAGCAGGTCCCTGGAATGATAAGGAGGCAGCAGGGACTCAGCACCTCGGTGTCTTTTCCAGAACTCCCTCCAGCCCTCTCCTAGTCACCATCTCCCTCCTGGCCTGGCCCCAGTCCCACTTTTTAGACGACAGCCTTGATTTCTGAGAGCTGCAACCCCAGAGCTTCTCTGTTTCACACCTGGGTTGGAAAGGGGGAGGTGGGTGCTCCAGGCCTGAGTGCAGAGCTGCAGGTCTGGGTGGGTCCCCCCTTCTCATCCTCATACCCGCGCACCCAGGGTGGGGCCCGCTCACCCTGACCACAGGCCTGTGGAAGCAAAAGGAGCAGAAAGACAAGGTCCTCGGTGGAGAGTAGGGAAAGGTGAGCACAGGGAGGAAGAGTAAGTGTGGGGGTCTGGAGGTCGGGGAGTCAGGGATGGATGGCAACAGTGGTGCAGGCCTTGGGGACTTCACCTCCACTGCCCCTCCCCCACCCTCTTCTCCTCAGAGTCCTGCTCAGGGGATGGAGGGAAGAGATTTAGGGGTGGAACACAAAGACAGAGAGCTGCAGCCCCCAAATGCCCCAAGGGGGAAAGGGAGAAAGAGCCAGAGCCAGAGGAGGGGGAGCAGGTGCCTTCGCCAGCAGCCAGCCTGCTAAGGGGTTGTTGGGGGTACCCAGACCCAGGCCAAGGCCTGGGGCCCATCTGAGCATGTCGCCTGCTAAGGAGGAGAGGAGGCGGGGGAGGGGAGGGCGGGGAGGTGAATAAATAATAGGAAATAAAACTTCATGAAGCAGAAAATAAAAGGCAGATTATACAGATGTGGCAATTTGAAGGATCATTGCCTCTGTCCTCTTTTTAACTGCTGCATCTGGAGTTTTGAAGTAGCTTATCCTCTCCCTCCCTCTGCCAGGTCCCCGCCTGGCTGAAGGCCCCCACCGGGCCAAGGCACGAGTGGGGACGGCGCTTCAAACGCTTTGCCCCTGGCATTTGTTAGCACCAGAGTGGCTACCTGGCCTGGGCAAGTGCGTAGGGTCAGGGCAGTGGGTAAGAGGGCAGCTGTGGTCGGGGTGAACTGCTGAGCCAGGTGAGGGCATGGTTGTGCCCAGAGAGCAGGGGCAGCATTTGTGTGTGTTAGCATGGTGAGGACGGGGTGGGCTGTGGTGGGTGTATGGTCGGACGGACAGCGCTGCAAGCCCAGATCGGTGGGAATGCGGTGGGAATTGGCTTCCTCATGAGCCAAGGGGACCCCAGGCCAGGGGGATCCCAAGCCACACCAGCAGGAAGGCACCTCAGCTCCTTTCCCCTCTTCATCAAAATTCATTTGTTAAGCTTCAATTTGACACCGTGCCAGGTGCTATATAAACAGACATGGTCCCTGCCCTTAAGGAATTTCCAACCAAAGACACACACACACTGACATTTTGTTTATTTTATTTTAAACATTAATGTATTCCTCTCCTTGTCCCAGGGAGGATTTGAGACTGATTATAAGAAATTCATGCAATACATTAGCAAGATACAAGTGAAAAAGGAAGCACTGGGGCCACAGAAAAGACAGCTTGGGTGGCTCCGCAGGCCCTGACAGGGCAAAGCTGACCTGGAACCTGGTCTTGCTGCGTTTCTCAGGGGCTGAGCAAAAGCCCACTCTGGTTACACACTTGGCTCTCACTCATGAGAAAAAAAAAAATGTTCCGGTTCTCAAAAGAAGCAGCTCTTTTGCTAACATTTGCCTCTAAAGAAAATGATCCACCTTGACCCCAGTGGACCCCACATGGATGATCCTTCCAAAGACACGGTGGCAGTTCAGGCCCAGCTTCCCATGTGGTGTCCAGCAGGGACAGCAGAGGCCGGGACAACCGAGGCTGCCCCTGCCAAGTGGCGTGATTACAGCCCAGATCATCTTGAGCAAAGACACATTCTGGACATTTCCACCATCCCTTCATCACTTGGACTTTTCTCCAGTAGGTTCTGAACCACATATTGACCACACGGCTGTAGCCTCGACTGAAGTCTCTAAGGAAATACTAGTAGCTAAAAGTCAAGGTGCAACACTGGGTCCAAACCAGCGCCAGGGCAGTAAATACAAATGGAGAGGGGAAGACAGCAGGAGACACGGGCTAGACTGCCCTGCAGACCCTGGACAAAGGAGACTCTCTCTCCGTGGATCTCCTACCAACTCTATGTTCATCTGTAGACAGGGATAAAAAGATCAAACAGCTAGGAGTCTCTATACTGATATGAAAAACCTCTCTGGGTCAAGTCTGCTTGTGTCCTGGTGCCTGGTTGATCAAAGCAGTGAAAGAACTATCACAGAATCATTTACACAGCATGGGGGTCAGGGAAGGACAACACGGAAGTTCAGTCTGACAGGTAATAGATAACAACTGTACAGTACTTCACACTTTCCAGAAAGATTGACTTAGGAGCGATGTCTAGCACAGTTACAAGCTGCAGAGATCAGAGCTGAGGCTCTGATTCAGAAACTCCCCTAGAAGCTGTCCTGAAAGCCCTGTGGTCAGCCAAGCAAGACCTCCGAGACCACACCCTGTGGGAATTCAGAGTGCAGGGAGTGGGAGGAGCAGGAAGAAAAACAAGGAACACAGAAAAGGAGCATGTAAGAAATAGAAGCGCTAGGGAGGGGAGAGCCAGAAGCCTAGGGAGGATGTGTTTATTTTGTAGTACTAGGGGTTGGACCCAGGGCCTTTACACTGAGTTACATTTTCAGCCTTTAGATTTTTAACTTTGAGAAATGCTTCTGCCAAGTCATGAAGTTATCCAGGATGAGCCGGAACTTTCAGTCTTTCTACCTCCTCCGCCTTTGGTGGACTCGAGGATAACATTTTGAGATGGGCACACTTCGGACTCCAGAGAGCAGGCCGGGGAAGGAGGCCCTGGAAATGCAATGGAAACCAACACCTTCTGGGAGAGACAAAAAAAAGAGGACAGGCGAGGAGAAGAGGAGGAAAGGGAGTGGAAATGGAGGAAAGAGGGGTTTGAAGTGATAGAGAGTGACTGGTGTCCTTGAGGAAACTTGAGGACAGCTCTGTGGAAGATGTGGCTTTAGGAGGTTAGGTTTCTCTCCAACGTTCCTTTCTCCTACCTATCTGTACAATACTCAGAATGTTCAATAGCAGATGCCAGTCTCTGTCCTTTGGGGGGCACTAGCAGCACTCCCACCATCTCCCAGTGTGGCATTGGTTATCTTGAGTCCCTGGCTTCGAACTAAGTGCCTGGCTTCGACCTAGGCAGACAGCTCAAGGAAGCTCTGATCCTCTCATAGGAAGCAGGGGGTCTCTGTCTACTACATTGGCACCAAAAGAACGCATCTCGGGAGCTACAAGGGCCATTTTTATGCCATGAGAGTTGCTCCTGCTTCCTAGGCCTGGGAGCTAGAGCTCCAGGAGAACAAGAGAGAAATAGGGTGTTGGATGAGTCCTAAATTATGAAGTCATTGGAGCCACTGTCCTCATCTGCAAAAAAAAAAAAAAAAAACCTATCTGTACTCAGATTCCGTGTATTTACAACCTCCAGACCGAGGGACGTCGGAGTAGAGATCTGGCTTCAAAACAGGATGACAGGTTTGAGGGTAGGACCTGAGCCAGAGCCCTGAGAGGAAGGTGTGGTGCCTGGGGTGGGCGCAGAGAGGCTGTGTACTAATTGCTAACCTGCCAGGTCCTCCTCCTGTGCCAGGCATTGTTCTGAGATGTTTACGTGCACAATTTCACTCGGTCCTCATGGGGCTCCTGTGAGGTCAGCGCTGTTATTATGGCTGTTTTAGAGGGAAGTAACCAAAGCACAAGGGGCAGGCTGGAAAACACGCAGGTGGGACTCTACTGGGCTAGTGGGCACCAGCTCCTGGTCACTCACTGAGGCCACACTGGGCAGTGGTAGAGAATTAGAGAGATCAAGTAGCCAGCAAGGCCCAGAGTCCCAGAGATGAGGGGGAGTGAAGGCTGGAAACATGTTGGATGGGGTGATCAAAGAGATCCTTGGGTGTGTTTCAGAGAAGGGAGGGGTAGAAGCTAAGTCATCGGGTATAGCCAGGGGCCAGGCAGGCACGGGAAACAGGGGGTGGTGGGAGACAGCTGGTGAGCGGCCACCGTCCTGGACAGTCACCTCAGGAATGAGGACAGCGGGGGTCAGCTGCAGGCGTCAACAGGGCCGAGCACAGCCTGGTGTTTTCACTTTGCCCCACGTTGATGATTCGCGCAGGTATTTGCAAGGCAAGCTAACAGAGAGCGAAGAGCATAGGCCCAAAGACCCGGAAGTAAGCCCTGGGACAGAGAAGTCCACAGCAGGCAGGAGAACAGGCAGGGAGGAGGGGCAGTCACAAGTAGAGGCCATGGTTGCTCCCTGAGAATGCAAATTGGGGGGACAGGTAAAGGCGTGAACCCGCTAGTGCTGGGCAGGTGGCACTGGGGACAACGGCCATTCTAGACACCCTTAAATACCACAGCAGTGAGCATGCACATGGGGTGGGGCAGCAGGGTGGGCAGGAGGACGGGACAGGTGTGGCCATGTTGTCCCAAGAATCTAGGCCATTGTTTTTATAGTTTCCCATTCAGTTCATTTAAGGATTTTGGAATCTTAGATTTGTAGAGGAGTCCCACCACGGGCACAGTAAATCTTCTCATTGGGGCTCTGCATCCCGATTGCCCTGTTTCCCTCAGCCCCACCTCCCTGATCCACCAGCGCAGCTCCCATCAACCCATACACCGTCCCCCTTTCCGTTGACAGAAGCTTGAGTGCCACAAGGAGAGGGACCAGGCCTCACTCAGGTGTGGCGATCTATCTTCTTGGGTGCCTGGGAAACAACAAATAGTTGTCAGAGTCTGAGAAACAGTTAACAGAGACAGGAGGCCAGAAAGAGGCCATGCTCCTTCATGTGGGAGAGGAGGACCCGGAGCCAAACCTGAACCCAGCTTTTGGAGCATGGGCTCACCACCATGAAGCTGTTTTGTCCCCTTCTGCAAAGGGACAGAACCTCCCCGCCCCCCTCCCCCCCCAGGCAGGGGTATGTGAGGAGACAAGGTCACGAATCTGTTCCATACCCAGGATCAGGGCCTGCAGGGGTACACCTGGGGGGTGGAAAGGGGGCAGCCCCTCAGCTAACGCCACAGGCTGCTGAAACCTCTCTCTGGTGGAGATCCTCCACTGGAGGCGTCAGCGTTCCAATCCTTTAAGTAGGAAAAAACCTTTCCGCTGGTGGTAGGAGCCCCACCTGGGGCCACGGCGACTTTGAGCAAGTGGTAGATTCTGGTGGGTTAAGGTGCTAGCCTGTGGATGCACAGACCTGAGCCCCTCAGAGAGCACAGCTGTGCAGTCAGGAGCTAGGGAGATGCAGGCCCGCCCTCCAGTGGTTTCAGAGTGTAAATGCAAGCCCGCAAGCCTCTCCGGTTTCCCCAGTTCTCCCTGGCGTACAGCCTGGCTGGCAGCCTGAAGCCAGGCAGCGAGGAAGGCCTGGCTGTGAAGGTTTCATACACCCCACTGAAATGAAGATGCCAACTCCGCGTGTGCGAAGGAGCATCGAGGCGTCATGCACATTTGGGCACACTGTACTTTTTATTCCGGTGTTATGAATCAGGACACACAGTCCAGGAGGTCAAAGAGCCCATTCAAGGCCATTTAGCCTGTAAGCATCGGACCTGGGCCAAGGCACGAGGCTGAGTTTACACCTCAGTAAAATGAGATCACTGGACTCTTGTGAGGCTGTTCACTGCTATCACACCTCAGAGTTATCCAAGGGGCTTGCAAAACACACAACCTTTGGCCCAACAGGCCTCCTGAGGCAGAATCCCTGGGTGGGAGACAGAATTGTCTTCCCAGCAAGACAAACTGCATCTCTGTCCTGCTAGCTGGGGCACAGCAGGACTATCGACGCCTAGAGTCAGAGGCATGTTTAACTCACCTCCAGAACGCCTAGTACTGGTGTTCAAGTGTTCGAGGTATCTGTACAACTGACAAATACATAAGGAGATGACTGGGATGTCCCACAGCCTGTGTGACTAAACGTGAACACGTGGGGCACTCTACACACACACACACACAAATGTGCACACCACACGTGTGCCTAGCAGCCTTACCTCCCACCCCCACACCACACACTTATGCACACTTTCTATTCTGTTCATCTGTATTTATTGCACACCCATTGGGTGCATAGCTCAGCCCAAACCCTGGCCAGAGAGGCACCCAAGGCCAGCCCTGCACTGTGACAAGCATTGTCTGGAGGGAGGGAGAAGGGTGGCCCAGCAGGACAGCAGGAGAGGCCACGCGGCAGCCGCAGGGCAGTGGGCAGGCAGCAGAGGGGCCCACTTGGCGGGCGGCCCAGCAATACACTTGGCTGAGCAGAAACAATGGCGGTGGCTCCCTGCGGCCCAGCCTCCTTCCCACGGGCAGCACCCCAAGTCCCTGGTCTCAGAACCTGCCCTGGAGAACAGGTCTGGCTGGGAGGCAGCCAGAGGGCAAGATGAGGGGACTTCCTGGGGAGGGCAGCAGAGCCTCGGGGAAGTGACTTGGGGCAGGAAGGTGTCCTGGTAGCCTCAGCAGTGCAGCTGTAAGGGCATGAAGGGTTTCCCACACCTAGCCAAGGGCCAAGGCTCTGGTCCCAGATGTCCATCCTATCCCACACACTTCTGAGCTAGAGCTCTGCCTGGGCAGACCCCCTCAGGTATCTGTCCCCAACTTTTACCCTCTGCCCTTACCAGCTGGCTACACCTGGAGAACCACCTTCTCTGCTCTGGGAAACAGAGGGGTCCTTTTCCAGGCACTCCAGGTTCAGCACATATCTCCAGAGGGCCTTGCTGCACTCCATCATCAGCAACTGAACACCGGGTTCTCTCATCTGGCAGAAGCACGGAACCAGGGAAGACAAAGGCACAGAGAAGCTTGCTGAGGTCCCTGCTGGAAGGCTGCCCCCTAGTGGGCAGGGCCCTGGAGACATAGCTCCCTGGGTCATGGTTGGCTTCTCTCAACAGTCTCCACTCTGCTCTCTGGGGCCTCCTGGCAGGTCACCTAACTTTCCTCAGGGCTGGGGCTCTCCTGGCTGGCCCTCCTTCAGGTTCAAGTGAGCACCGGAAATGAAGTCACCCTGGTTCTGAGGAATGGGTCTGACATGGGCTGCACGCTGGGAGTGAAGCCTGGTCCTCGTTCCACCTCGTTTTTCCCTCAGGGCGGCCAGCGACAGGCTCATCAGTGACTAGCAGTGTCAGGCAGGCACAGCGGCATGAGGGAAGCTCCAGGGAGCTGGGCAATGAATGGGGCCACGGGGAAACAAGTGCTGCCCCTCAGCAGAGGAGGGAGGCGCCCAGGCCTCGCTGAGGACTCAGTGAATGTGGCACTCCTGCAGGGCAGTGACTCAGTGTCCCCCAGAGTTGGTGCCAGCTTCACAGCTGATTGCGGTTCCGCTTGGGGATGATCTTCCGGTAGGTTCTGCGCTCAGAGATATTGCGCTTCACCTTGGCGGTGGTGGGGGCCTCATCCTGGTGCAGGGACGGGCTCGAGTGGGACTTCTTCAGGCTGGGTTTGGGTTCCCAGGTGTCCTCAGCTTCCTTCCCCAGCCGCTCTTCCCACAGATCCAGGTCCCCGGAGGCGCAGTGCAGGCGAGCCACCAGCAACTGCACGTAGGTCTCGTAGCGGGCTTTCTGCAACACACGGGTCAGGAGGAGGCTGGAATCATAAGGGCAGCTTGCAGGGGTGTGCAGCTACGGAGACAGAGAGCTCTGCGGACAGAAGGCTCTGCCAACAGCTTCTGCAGGTGTTGAGCAATCAGGCCCTGGAGGGTGCGCCTCTGGATCACATTATAATCACCCAGGCCAGCCCAGGCCTGTTCTAATAACTGACAAGCTGCAGCGCCGTGAGCAGCACCTCCGCACCACGCTGCACCTCCGAGGCACTGCGGAGCAGGTCACGTGTGACGAACCCTAACGGAGTCTGAAGAGTATGCTGGCACCTGCAGAGCAGGATGCCCCCCTCATCTGTTTAATACTCCAGCTCCTTAGGAGTCCTTGGATTTGCAAAGTGCTTCCTCACCCTCCACTGGAGGCTCACCCAGCCCTGGCGGGGCACAAGCCATCATCTCTGATTTACAAAGGAGAAAATGGGACCAAGGAGGACTAATGCCCAAAGGCCCCAGCTGGGCACTGATGGGGCAAAGTTGGATTCTTTAGGCTGCAGCCTGAGGCCTCTAGCAAAGGGGGGACATTCACAGCAAAGGGTCACCAACAAGCTGAAGGGTTAGGCAGGAAGTCTGAAAGCAGGTGGGCAGGGGGTGGGCCACAGGAGCCCCGGGTGCCACCCTCCAGTCTCACAATGCGCCCTACCCAGCCTGCTGTCCTGCCTTCCAACCCCCAGTGGCACAGCCAGAACCCCTGAGGCAAGCACTGGGCACAAGGGCGCAGAACTGAGGCTGGGAGTCTAACTAGCCAAAAGTTTATTCTGCAAACAATTACAGATCTAATACAAATTACACAAGCCTTAGTTAAGATCCTACTTCAGGCACACAATCTGACTGGGATGGATTGCAAATCTAGCAGGTTAAATAAAGTTGTTTGATCTTTCCATGTCTCATTTTCCTCATGTATAGGTGTTTTTTTTTGTTTTGTTTTTTTTTTTTTTTTGAGGGAAAAAAGAAACATGTGGTTTATGCTGGCCTTGATCTTGCTTATGTAACCCAGGCTGGCCTCACGCTCATGGCAATCCTCCTGCCTCAGCCTCCCGAGTGCTGGAATTATGGGCATGCACTGCCACACTAGGCTACTTTTCTCACACACAAAATGAAGATAATAATACCTACTCCAGAGCTGTTAGATCCTCAAAATAGAGATCTAGGCAAATAATGCCAGCTCCATACACTTTATTATCATTATTGTGCAGGTATTGGAGAAATAATTCAGCTATAATACAGGTTTTCCTTCAACTTGGGAAAAGCATGCCTGAAGGTGTGTACAGTTGCCGCATCCAGCGTGCCTGTGTGCAGGGAATCACCTCTTAGTGGGGAGCGGTAGCTGCAGGGACAGAGGTAGCCACGAGGGGGCAGCCAAGGGTCCTCACCTCGTACTCCAGATACTCCTTTCGCAGGCGGTACTCCTCCAGCTCGCGGCTGCGACTGCGCCGCTCCGGCAAGTTCCTCTGCAGATCCAGCAGGTCGTCGGAGGCTGCATCCAGGCAATTCTCGTGGGACCGATGCTGCTCCTCCTGCAGGCAGAAGCGGGAGGGAGCTGTATGTCCTGGAGCCCCTGCTGCGCTGGCCGAGGTGTGCTGCCCTCCCTCCAAAGATTTCCCAGATCGCCTGTGCACGGCCCGCCCATCCTGGGACCTTACCAGGGAGTTCTGCGCCAGGCCAACCGGCAGGATGGGCCGCACGAATCTACGCTGGGAACCCACTGCAGCGGGGAAGGGCGGTGCGGAGTGCGTGGCTGCTGCCAGGTTAATGCGCGCGATCCAGGAAGTCATCTCCTTGGCTGTGCTGTGGGTCCCCAGGTTGTCAGTCCCCAGGGACAACGTCAGCACCCAACACCAAGATGCACAGACACACGTGCCCTGTGCTAGTTTTCTAGACGCTCAGGGCTCCACCCCCAAAAAACCCGAACCTGTCATTCACAGCGACCTTTCAAACAGCTTAGGAAGGCAACTGATTTTGTATCACACGCCCCAAATGACGGCTTGCTACTGACTTCTGGGAATCCTGTTTTGTATTAGGAAGCCTGACCCTGACTGACCAGGAAAAACTGCTAAAACAAGCCACGCTGGCTCAAGACGGGCAGGAGCAGGCGAGGCTGCACCCCGGCCTCACCTCTGTGCTCCCAGCACCTCTTGGGGCAGCCGCCCCGCAGGTGCCCATGGGAAGGCAAGTGTGGTCAAGACCTGGAAGCTCTCCACCACCCTGACTTACGGTGCTTGGAAGAGGTAGAGGCGCCAGTCTGCAGTGCGCAGCTGGAAGACGTGTGGCTTCTTGGTGTAGTGCGTGGCCTGCGTGGCCAGCGCGTGGTGCACCCCAATAGGCTCATCCACCATCTGCCTGACCAAACTCTCCGCCTCCACAGAGTAGTCCTCTCCCTGCCACCGGCACAGGGGCGCTCAGAGACGATGTCCTCCTCTGTTGCCAGCCTCCCTCCCGCCACCCTCCCTCCCGATGGCCCTGGGTTGCTGCCTCCTGACTACGTGTCCAGACTCCATCCTACCTTCAGGAAGTAGAGAACCATCCCTCGCAGTATGGTGTGGAACATCTTCCAGCTGCGCTTGCCCCATGGTGCTGTTCCAGGGCAGACACATGGTGGGTGGTGCATTCGCATCTGGACACGCACGTACACACAGCACCCCCCCTTATGCCACTTCTGGTCCCCCCCCATAGGATTCGGGTACACCCATGAGCCTAGCGACACAAACACAAACAGAGCTGCATACAAGCAGGGAGTCTCACATATAAGCTATCCTGCTCAGGCAGAACCAGATACACAACTTGCCCACAAGGTAGATATCCAGACATACATACACCCATCACTCCAGGAGCAGGTACCCTACCCACTGTTCCACTGAGACATCTCCCTGCAAGAGGCTGTCCATGGGGTGTGCCCATGCAGCAGGGCCAGGGCTCAGGTCTCAGCCTTGGGGTATTTGTCCCTGTGCATCCCCTCCAGGAAACAACCTTCCTTCCCCCAACCCTCCGCACTCTCCCAGTGCTCTGCCTGAGCTCCTCAGGAGGAAGAAAGCCCCATCCCTACGGTCACCACCCACCCTGCTCAGCTCCCCAGGCTTCTTACAGCCCATGCTGGCCCCGTTCTTGGCAGCTGCACCCCATTCAAGCTGTGATTCCAGACACAGAGATGGTTTATCTGCTTCGAAGCTTTCTTCTGCTGCCTGGGGACCGAGGCCTTGTGCATCCCTCTCACACCACTTAAGTTCTCAGCAAATTCTGCTTGCTCTCTTCTTTGTAGGACATGCCCTTAATCCAGACCCTCTCATCCTACTCAGAGGTTTCTCTGAGATAGCACTGCTCACCCAAGCCTTCTCCAACCCTGTCCCCACACAATCCCTCCAAACACAATCAAGAGCCTTTCCCTCCTCCACAACCCTGTGCTGGACCCAGAATATCTTGCAGACTGAGTTCCTCATGCCCTTGACCCAAACAGGGTGGTGCTTGGCTTATCTCTGCCTCACTACAAGAAGCTGGTGCCTGGGAATAACTACCCAGTGCCTCTCTCCACCCACTCACCCAGGTCCTGGCACCCAGCCCCATTCAGGATGTGCTGAGGCAGGAACACAGGCTTCCTGTCCTTGACATGGGCCATCTCCCTATATGCCACACACACACATGGACAAGGTCCCCAGCAGAGCTGGTTCCCGCACACCACACTGCTCACAGGAGGGGACCACTCACTCTTCTTGCCGTCCGCATCATGGTGCATCTTCCGGGCCAGGATGCCCTGCTTGTAGGTGGGTATCGTGGGGTCCTGAGCCAGCTGGAGAAAGGGGTTACTCCTCTTGCCAGCTGGGGGAGATGGCCGGGCCTTCTCAGGTCGGACTGCCTCTTCCTCATCCCTGGATGTCAGAGAATTGAGCTGGGAAGCTGACAGAGCAAAGACCACAAGGAATAGCCCCTGCCTCCCCTAACAGGGTCCCCCAAAAGGAATCCTCATTCAGAGTCAGTGTAGCAATTTCTGGAAATTGCTATTGCATCCCGCACCTCGAACTACCCTTGGCATCTCTCATATTACCCAAGCTCCTCCTTCCCTCCCTGAGATGGGCCTAATACCTTGCCTCTCACTCCACCTCACTCAAAGGGAGCAACATCTAGGACCATGAACATCTCCAACTCTCAGGGTGACAGAGGGAGATCGGGTCCAGCAGCTGGGGTAAGGGGCAAGGGGTAGAGGGGAAGGGACTCTCACTTACATAACCCATTCAAGCTTCTCGCCTCGGATAGACCAGTAGAGGGCCTGAAACAGAAGCACAAAGGTAGGCAGAGGGACCTTGGAACTGTGGTTCTAAGTCACTGTCTGGCAGGCAGCTAGAGATATGTGTGTGGTCTGTCCCCTCCACTCCTGACATAGCTGCCCCTTTTCCTTGAGCAGACAAGCATCTATTCATCTGTCTGTCCATTCATCTTGCCATCCACCATCTACCCATTCACCCATCTATTTACTCATCCATCCGTCCGTCCATCCACCACCCATCTATCTACCCACCCTCTACCATCCATCCCTCTATCCACCACCTATTCATCCATGCAACACAGTACCTGTGGGATATCTCCCATGGGCCTGGGCCCATGCTGGCTACTGGACACACAAAGGTGGTCAAGGGAGCCAAGTTGTTGCCCTGCCCATGTTTAAGAAAGCTTACACTAATCCTCTTAAAGAAGCTCTAAATCACCCACTACCATCCTGCCCAGAGGGACCTAACAGAGAGGGAGCCCAGCTGAACACCTCTTGCCAACGTATGTGTGACCCACGAATGCATGATGGATTAGAACTCTGAAATTATCTAATGAATAACAGTAACACAGATGTCGCTTGCTTGCTGCTGTGGCTCTGGAAGTACCTAACAAGCTTAACAAGATGCCCGGCCAGGAGTCAATAAATGTTTACCAGAGAAAGGAGCAAGACACAAATCTAATCACTAATGAAGTGCATGGTACATGCAGACACTGTGCTAGGTAGGCACTCTGCACACTTTATCTTCACCATAAGATGATTGCTACCCCAGGAGGAACTCGGCTTGGTAAAGGTGGATGACAGATGAGGTGGCCTAAGACTAGAATTTAAAGCAGGAACAGCCAGTGCCCATGTTTGAGGCCTAGACTTTTGCTACATAAAATTTTGCTTTTCGCCTACTCAGATAGCCAGTAAACTAGAACTTCTGATGTTAAAGGGAAGGGGAAAAATCACCCTGAAGCTTAGTAAAACATTTCAGGAGCACTAGATCTAGAGGGCGTGGTCCGGTAACTCCGGGGCTATGACTCTGTCCAGCTGACTGAGTCCAACATGCTGCTGCTCCTGCCAGCAAGGGACCCCCACACAGCAGCCCGTCCCCAGGCACATCACGGCTCCTCAGAGGCTGCTTCAGCAGAGCCTGGCCTGGGCCCCTCATTCCCCACAGCCCAGCAAACAGGCGCCCGCGCCTCACCTTCAGCAGCTCCTTGGGGAAGTTTCCGCCGTCCTGCAGGCCATTGAGGTTGGTGATGAATTCCTGGCAGCTCATGCTCTTGCCGATGTTCTGTAGCCGTGGACGGAAGTGGGCAGCTAGGGCACCTGCCTGACAGGGCACTCCCCCAGATGGCTCCTCTAGAGCTCTCTCCAGGCCCCAAGAGCACATGCTCCAAGCCGCTGAAGCGTCCTCCCTGCTTCCCCACTGCTGACTGGGCCCATAGGTGCTCTCCCCAGCTCCTTACCTGTCCATGCAGGTCTGTGTTAAGAAGCATGATGGCGCAGGTCAAGGTGTGTACGGAATCTGTCCAGGGAGGCCAGTGGAGAAAAGTGCATTAGAAACTAGACTCGTTCACCCACTGTCCACACTAGGTAGGGTGATGCCCAATTTCTCTGCAATCCCCAACACACTCCAGTAGGTGTCCCTCAGTGAACTCCCAAGTGGACACAGGGACATTCCCCTATGCCTGCCCTAGGCCAGTCCTCCCTACCAACTGAGGGGAAGGCCTCAGGGTTGCAGTGGTAGAAGCGTCTGGAAAACTGGTAGAGGACTCGCTCCCGCTCCTGCGTCTCCCCACTGAGCACCAGGGCCTGGAGGAAGCTCCTGCAGAGGACAGCCAGTGTCAAAGAGAACCAGGCTGGCTGGGACAGGATGCAGAACCCCCAGCTAGGAGCCAATGAGAGCCCTGAAAGCCTGGCTCCTCCCTCCTCCCTAGCCTCTCCAGAAGGTCCCCAATTGTTACTTTACATTACCGGAGGGCACAGTCCAAGCTCTGGCCTCCAAACTGGAAGAAGGACAAGTATTCCTCAGCCACAGCCCTGCTGAAGTCATTGCTGCAAAGGGAAAGGGAGATGAGGACCACAGCACAGGTCAGGCCTCATGGCGGTGGTCGCCAACAAGGGAAAGATAGTCAGGCTGGTACCCAGGTGGCATAAGCACAGGGTGCAGCCAGGAGGGACTCAAGGCTTGGCATTGGCAAGTGGCATTGTCCAGTGGCTCCAAGCATGGATCTAGGTGTGGAGAAGATGTGACTTTTCAGTGTGCCCAGAAAAAGCAGCAGGGACAGATGGAGTGGGGGACAGGCTCAGGATGGGCAGGACATGCTGGGGGAAGAGGCAGTGCTGGGCTGGAGACACACAAAGGAATGTACAGGACAGGAAGAGGAGGAGCAGCCAGCGATCTCAGAGATCTCAGGTCTCTTACTTCTTCTGCAGGTAGGTGGCCACTTCTGACTTCCGGAAGCCGTCTAGGTGATAGAGCCGGGACGCCAAGTTCCAGGCCACTTTGTCACTCCTGACACCGTTTGCCAGCTCGTCTTCAGCAAGGGTTCTCTGGTCTTCCTCAGGAGGCCCTGCCTGTGGCATAGGGCTCTCAGCAGGCCTGAAAGAGTCAATTAGTATCCTGAGACACACACTTGCAATGGGCCCGCTGGGGCCTGGGGTCCTACTGTGCAGGGGCGGGAAGCCTGGCCTGGAGTGACACTCAGGCCCTCACCCAGGCAGAGACACAGACACAGCCGGCCCTGCTGGCCTGGCCTAAGCCGGAACCAGAGAACTCCAAGAAGAGATATCCAGGTAAAATCTCAAGGATGAGAGCAAGCTTGTTGCCTGGTACATCCTCAGGTGAACTCTAGGGGTCTTCCAAGCCATCTCACCTCCAGGGACAGGTATAGCCCTTCAGGACCCCAGTGCAGTTGTACCCAACCTACAGTAGGACAAGACTGTTTACCTTGCCTGAAGCTGTTGTCACAGGATGTCTGTCCCTCTGCCCAGCCCAACCCAGGCTCAGTCTCTGCCCCTAGCTCTGGAGCCAAGAAAGGTACAAGGCCAAGGCCAAGAGCGGGGAGCCAGCCTGGCTTTCAGAATGGAGACCACTAGCAGGGCTGGGGGCTGCAATGTCCCCCTGCCCTGCCAATTATATGGTGACCTGCTGGTGACCTATGATGGTGTAAACAGGCCCAGGTAGCCCCTAGAATCCAGACCTGAGTGTGCTCAGAAGCCAACCCTTGACTCCCGACAGTTATGCAGTCCATTTCCAACTGTGCTGGTTCCCTTGCAGTGTTACAGCTGGGCCATTTACAAATTCATGACCCAAGTCAGCACAGATGAGGGCTGTGCACGTAGGGAGGCAAACAGGAAAGTAGTCATCAACAAGCTGACCACCCAGCGGACTGTACTCAACAGCCTCGGCACTCAACACGAGGGGTCAGGTCTCGGCTCGGAATTTCTCCTCTTTCTGAGGCACCTGAACATCCCAGACATAGGAGATCTGGGAAGGAACTGAAAAGTGAACTCACACACGATTTCATGGAGCCTGAAAAACTGTTGTTGAAGGCTCCAGGAATTGTGAGGAAAGCCACTGATCAATAAAGGACTGCCAGGGTCAGTCCAGCAGGCAACTGGAGGCAAGAAAAATGAAGATGTGACCGTCACATCAAAAGAATCATTTGAATAATCTATTGACAAAGGCATACATATACATACATATATATATGTATATGTATATTTGAAACCAAGTCAGTAAAGAGTATCAGTAAAATAGTATCTAGATGGCAAAGAACTTTAGGGGAGAAAGAAACACTAGACAAATACAAATTGTTGGTCAAGCTTAGATTATCCTGCCTATAATCCCAGCACTTGGGGGGCTGAGGCAGGAGGATCTTTGTGAGTTCGAGACCGGCCTGTGGTGAAATGTAACCTGGGGTACAAAGTGAGCTCAAATCCAGCTTGAGCTGCATCACAAGGACCTGTCTCAAAAAAGACAAAACAAACAAATACAAATTGTCAGCCAGGGCATGGTTGTGTAGTTCTGTAATCCCAGCCCTTGGAAGCAAGTGCTGGGATGGGTCACTTCAAATTCAAGGCCAGTCTGGGCTACAAGGTAAGTTCAAGACCAGCCTCAACTGCATGGTGAAACTGGTTCAAAAAGATAAAAACAGGGCCAGTGAGATAGCTCAGCAGACTAAAGCGTCTGCTTAGGCAAGTTTAGGCAAGCCCAGGGACCAGTTTCATCCCCGGATACTACCCAAGCCCCTCCCCCAGGGCCAGCTGAGCTGGCCAGAGTCCAGGGCATGGTGGCACATGCCTGTAATCCAGTGCTGGGGAGGCTGAAAGCAGGAGGATCACCACGAGTCCAGACTGCGTAGTGAGACACTGTAACAACCAAATACATTTAAAAGCAAAGAAAAGTCAAAAGAAAACAAAGTCATGGATTTGTACACTTCACATGGATTAACTGCGGGGCATGTGAACTGCAGCTCAATGAAACTCTGTACTTCTAAGATGGTCTCTGTGATGTCACTGTGAAAGTCAATCACAGGTGAAAGAGGCTAGCAAACTTGTCCCAGGAAAATTAAACTTGCTACCCTGGGCTATATATAAGACTAAGCAAAACTCCTTTATATAACATTTAGTGACATTCCTCAAGAGAAAGTCTGAATGAAACCTTTTTGCATAATTTACCATTGTCACTTTAGGTGGATACACTGGCTTCTCTGGGATAAGTAACCCTCCTTCCCTTTCCAGGTCCTGAAGCCTTTCTTGATACTCAGCCTTGAGCAGCTTCACACAGCACCTTTTCCAGAGCCACAAGAAAAAAAAAAATGCTTCTGTGGCTCTGGCACTGACTGACACCTGTCACCATCCCCCAACCGGACACGGGGGCAGGGCGGTTCTCTGCCTTTGGCACTGTAAATGGCCCGAGCCACAGCAGCTTCTCGTCTCCTCAGTAGGACCCCCAGTCAGCCAGGGACTGAACCCGCTTCCCCGGGCACTTCCGAGGAGCTGAGCACGTTTAGGCCGCATCCTGGGGCAGGCAGGCATCCTTGCTGGTCCACGGTAGGCCTAGCCCTGGCCCTGGCCACGGTCCCACGCAATCCTGCTGTGGGCATCAAGATCCATTCTCTTGGTCCCAACCAACCCTCCTCTTCTTGGTAAGATCTGAACCAGCACCCCACAGCCTGGGGCTCTTGGGCAAATTTCTCCTCAGCACTTACTCAGATGCAAACAGTCTATAATCCCCACAGCACAAGCTCTGACCTTCTATCCCACAGCCTGCCTACCACAACCCTGGTCAGGTTCCCTGAACACTTCTTCCTTTTCCCTCCTGGGCTCCAGCTCTAGGGCACTTCCCCAGCCTCATCTGCATATGCAAATCCTTCTTCCATATGTGTGCATGTCTGCTCTTTAGCTTCTTGTGCTTTTAAACCCTCAAGCCTTCATCAGCACTTGACCAGTGCCTGGTTATACAATGCTACATAGTCCATGTAATAAAGTCACGAAGACCGCAATTAAGTATACTATGTTAGATCTCAAGGTCCATTTCCCAAGCTCCATCCAAGGAGGTCTGGACGTGCAGCCATAGTTAGGAGCTGGAATCTGCTGAAGCTGAGACTCACCCTTCTGTACAAGTCCAGGGGATGTTGGCCTGGGTGCCTGCAGCCCCTGCAGGGCCTTCACACTCTGCTTCCTGCCCTGCGTCTGGGGCTTCCTCAGCCTCGTCTTTCTTCAGGGAAGTTGGCTCCAGCCCATCAGTTTCCAGGAGTGAAGGGTGAGAAGCCTCTAGTGACCACTTGGGGACATTGCCAGGGCTGCGGTGCTGGGTCTGTGGGCTGCCCTCCTGGGAGGACACAGGGGTGGGCCTGGGGCCAGGGCCTCTGCCCTCAGACATGGGGCTGCCAGGGTCAGGTGAGGACGCTGGGCTCCCACAGGGGCTGGGAGCCAAGGTGCAGGGAGCACCTTCCTGGGGATGCCCGCCATCCCTCTCACCTGAGGAGAAACACAGAGTGAGCGAGCAGGCACAGGGCAGCTGGCTGCTGCTCCAGCCTCCCCAGGCTCCTCACCTGGCAAGGAGCAGCAAGCTCTTGCCTCCCCCAAGGCTCCTTTGCCCCAGCAAGGCAGGCCTCAGCCCTTGAGAAGCACAGAAGAAATGCTGGGTGTTTCATATATTCCTTCATTCACTCTACAAGCACTTGAAGGCCCATTTTATTGATGAAGGCACGGAAATGAAGGCCAGATTTAACCCCAGACCTGTCTGCTGCAGTGCAATAAAATAAATCCGAGGAACACCTTCATCTCCACTCCAAATCCCAAGGCCTCCCCTTACGCAGTTCTTCAGACCTTCATCACGGGTCTCACCTCTGTCTGGGGACCAGGAAGGAGTGTCTTCTGTCTGCCAGCCCTCAGCACTCGTGAGGACCTGGTCAGAGAGAGACAAAGAGGTGAGCAGGGACGGGGAGAAAAAGGGGAGAGGCCAGAAGCCCAGGTATACAGAAGCCCCATCCCCCCGGCCAACTCCCACCCATAGCATGGGTGCCAGCCTGATCCTCAGCTCAGTAGCAGAACCCTGGATAAGACAGGGCCCACATCCTGGGAGTGTCGACACCAGGCCCCAGAAGCCACTAATGAGAGCAAGGCCTAGAGAAGGAAGAGACTTGCCCACGGCTGTGCAGGATGTGACGCAGGGCTGTGGTCCGACTCCAGGTGCACTGTCTCCTGGGTCCGTGTTTCGTCCCCACGGAATCCTGCAAGGGAGGCGGAGCCGCACTCATCTTCCAGAGGAGCCTGAGAAAGAGGACAGTGGAGAGGACAGGTGAAGTCTGACCAGAGGAAAACATGTTTTACTCACCTCTGGGGATCGCCCCCCGCGTCAGCTATCCAGGTGGTCAGAGTCCCTTCCCCCCAAGGGACTCTGGGAACCTCAGCCATGGCTGGGGCGGGCTCTGCACCGAGAATGAGAAAGAATTCCCAGCTTCAACAGTGGGGTTCCCAGGCTTCCCTGTGAGGACCCAGCGTCTCAGAACAAGGTCTGGAGAGAGTTTGGGGTGCTGGCCTGTGCATGCAGGACAAGAGAGTGACTGGGATTCCCACTGCTCTCCGGGAATGGAAAGATCAGAAAGTCACAGCCTCATGCTGCCGCCTTGAGGGCCTTATCTCTACTAGAGCAGAGGCCTCCCTGAGAAAACTGGGCTCCCAACTGTCTCACTAACTTATCCCATGCCTGGCTGACACCCAGGCTCTCCTGCCATGGTCGGAGGGGCCCAAACTGTTCACATGGGGCAGGGGCAGAATGGAGGGCAGTGAGCTAAAAGTAACAAAATGCTGAAATCTCTCAAGAAAACAGTTAGGGACAGAGGTCAGCTGGGCTGGCCTTGCCTGTCAACAGTCCCCAGCCTCTTGGAGTTGGGCAGGGAAGGATCCAAGACTGGCTGGGAACATCCTGCAACCGGAGGAACTGTTTGTTCTCCAAAGGTATCCAGACCTCACCCCAAGAGCTGGTGAGCGGTGCAGTTGTCCTGTTCAGGGCACATCCGGGCACCAATAAAATCTCCCATAATTCTGAAGGTTGCACTTCCTTTTATGTTACCTCAGATTTCGAAAGGCCCTATATCACAGGCTGCTCTAGTCCTCATGGAATGAGAGGAAGCCCTCCTTCAGGGTCCCCAGCACTGCCCTGGTGGCACTTCTAGACCTCAGCTTACCTTGCGTTCTTCCTCAGCAGGAGGTGGTGCCTGACTGTCCTCAGTGGGGGCCAGCAATGCCCAGCAGAAGGGGTGGGATTTGTAGGGAGGCACAGGGAACGGAGGGGTAGTGCAGCCACTGGAACCAGCGGGGCTGCCCCCCAAATCCAGCTCACTTTCTGGCTCCCAGGGCCCGCTGTTGCCCGAGAGTGGCCAGTCAGGCCCAGGCCTTGTGTCTGCCTGGGAGTTGGGGAAGCCCCAGGAAAAGTACTCCCTGGTAACACTGGTGTCCGAACAAGGGCTCTCCAGGAAGAGGGGGTTGTCGAAGAATAGGCTCTCCTCCTCGGGACCCCACTCCGGGGAGGAGCCTGGCGAGTCTTCCCTGGGCCAGGCGTGGTTCTCCCCCTTGGGCTCACTGCTGTCTTCCCCATGGTCCTCCTCCTCTTCCTGGGTGGTGCTGGGGCGCAAGCCTGTGTCACCAGGGAGGTCCGGAGTAGACGTGGGCAGGCAGCACCTCAGCCTGCTCCTGAGTCCTTCTGTCTTCTCCAGCTCCTCCTCCAAGTCCAAGACACACATCTGGGCCTGCAGGATGCCGGCCCAAAACACCACCTGTGTGGACGAGCCTTGGTTCTGCAATGGGCTTCCCGGAGAACAGTGGTTCCCCTGTGCTTCTGGCCATGCCGCAGCTGGCCTGAGGTCCACTTGGGAAGAGCAGCTCCCCAAGTGAGCAGGCTCCTGACCAGAGCCCCTGGGAGGAGCGTCAGGCCTGGTGGGCTTGGAAGGCTCAAAGGTCCAGGTGTGTTCTCTGCCTGGGCTGTGGCCGGGCTCCTTCAGGCATGCTCCAGGGTGGAGCTGTGGACTGGCTCCCAAGCACACATTGTGAAATTCCATGGGCCGGAGGTCGGAGAGCCTGTCGTCACCCATCATCGAGTGTGAAAACTGCAGGAGTGTCTGCTTCACAGCCCCATTTTGTGGACTAGGGGGAGCCCAGCCAGGGGGTCAACCGGGAACCCGCATCTATCCTGAAATGCCCCAAACAGAAGCAAGTTAGAGACGGGCTCTCAGCACCAGAACCATTCAGGCAAAGCCTCAGGCCTGGGACAAAGGTCTGCCATGTCTATGACTGCTGCTAAGGGACACCACCAGTCCTCACAGCCCCACCAGTGGCAGGAGGGTACACGTGACCCACCTGACCCCACAGCCTCCACCTACCATCAGGATAACCCTGTCTCCCAAAATACCCTTCTGGAAGCTGACACCATCCTGTGACTTAGCTGAAAAGGACGAACTGAAGGGCCGGCCAAATAGCTCAGCAGATTAAAGCACCTGCAAGCAAGTGCAGGGGCAGGGGTTCAATCCCTGGGCCTGCCCTGCTGGCCCTGCCCCCAAGGTGTGCTGAGAGAGCAACTGAGACTGGGCATGGTGGCGCATGCCTGTAATCCTAGCTTTTGGGAGGCTGTAAACAGGCTTATTGCTATGAGTCCCATCTAGCAGTGAGACCCTGAATACCCTGTAGATCCTTCCCTAAAATACGAAAAAAAAAAAAAAAAAAAAAAGATGAACTGGTCCAATGAGACCTTACTTACTCTTAGGATTTTGGATGAAAAAGAATGAAGAGCCCAAGAGGGCTGACAGCAGCCACAGAAACACGGAAACACCTCGAGGTGTCCTGGAGGCAGTGGCTGCCAAGATGACACACAAACCAACAGACATGAGAGCTGAGCAGAGGCGGACCACAAGAGGCCAGGGAGCAGGCTCGTGGGAATATCAGAGACCCAGAGAAAAAGGCTACAGGCTGCTGGTTGCCACTGGGCATGGTCCTGACCGCACCCTGCATCACTCTTGAGGCAGGCACGTGGCTCCCTCCTTGCCAGCTGCACACCACCCTGCAGCCTGGCCCAGGAGGAAGCAGGAAGAGGCGCTCTGCTAAGCTTAGCCTGGCCTCTCCGAAGAGGAAGTACCAGCCCTTCCAGTCCACCACGGAGCAGACCACCTGCTGCCTGGGGAGGCGGAATGGGGAAGCTGGCTAAGGCTGCCGGGTCTGGGCCACAGCTGCCCTGCGTATTACTCTCAGGGCAGGCTGTGCTAGACACGGCCCAGGAGCCCTGCACAGCGCATCTGTGAAGCCGGGGCCTCTAAGGTCTGCATGTGGGGGGCCTGCTCCTCCCTCAAGGGGCCCTGCTTCCTCAGAACTGGCTTGCTTTTTGACCCAATGGACACTGGGAAACTCATAACTTGTAACCAGTTCCTCTCTTGGCTCTGGGTTAAGTACAAAGGCCATGACGTGTATTTCCAGTGCTAACCACACCTCCAGTTTTACTACTTTAGTCTTTGCTTGCCTCTGCCTCACTTTGTCCACTTATAAATTTTTATCTTGAAAGGCTGCATGCGCACCGTTAAGCTGCAGTGATAACTGTGGGAACAAGGGCGACAGTAGGCACACACACGTACTTAACCTGCCTTAGGGTGATGTGTGGCTTCCACTTACCCTACACAACAGCCCCCTCTGCCTGTCCAGCTGACCAAGCCCCTCCGACACCCTAACCCTCCTGCCTGACCCCGGGAGGAAAGGGGCACCTGGGGTGTCCATTCACAGATGAGAAAGCCAAAGCCTGAGACTGGGTATTCAGTGCCCCCACCACCCATGACCCACTGACCTGGACCTACTGCCCGGGAGCATTGCTCCCCTGCTAGCAGCAGAGAGCACAGGGCTGAATGAATGCCCAAGGGGCTGGGCTCTGTCCCCCTCCTGCCCCTGAGAGCTGAGTGAAGGAACCTCAGTCCTCCAGGGCCGCTGCAGAGCGAGCTGGCACCGCCCAGCCAGCTGAAGCCCAGCTCAGCCCATTAGCCACTCCACAGCAGCCAGCTGCCTCAGGACTTGCCCACCAGGCCAAGGGGGTTTCACAGGCTGCTAGATTAACAAGTAGGGATGGACTTGCAGCACCCAGCTGAACTGAAGCAGTGCGGCGCTGGGTGTAGGTGGCCCACCTGAGGGTTATTGCCAGTGAAAAGCAGAACCGGAGAAGAGGGAAAGCTATTAGGGAAGCTGCTGGCTTTTGTGATGAGACTGTCCAAGGAGTCCAAGGCCTTACTGTCACTGAGGACGGCTGTGGTACTTTTCAGGGGAGCTCTGGTGCTTACCTTGAGCATTGCTTCCTGGCTCCAGTTCAGATCCCCCAGCCTGCTGGCACAGACCCTCTAGCTTCCACCCCTGACCTTTGGGCTTTCCCAGAGCAGACCCATGAAACAGGCCTGCATGAGATACTGACATGGGTTCTAGCCTCCTGTTGGACTCATGGAGAAGACTGTTATGAGCTCTCAGTCTTTAGCTGGACACATGTGGGACATTACTGTAGAATCCAGGACCTCAGCTGGATTCTTTGGTCTTTGGTGTGTGGACAAATTTCCTATATTCTTCATAGATGGCTCTTTGGGTGACCGTCAAAAAATAATTCTATAAATTATGTGTGCTGTATTGTTTCCCTTGCAAAACCCCAAAGAACAACACATACCAAGGCCATCAAAAAGGCATGGATTTACTGATAGGTGCCAGAGTGCAAACATGTGGGGCTGCTATGCAATGTGCATGTCATTTTCTTATGCATCTTCAAAGCACCCTTCTAAAAGTTCCTCAGAAATTACCATCCCTCGTCCCTGACCCCTCACTTCTCACTTTCAGGCAAGCCTAGACTCACCGAATGAGACAGACTCATTTATTTTTATTTATTTATTTTTTGTCTTTTTGAGACAGGGTCTCACTGTGCAGTTCAGGCTGGCCTTAAGCTCACTTTGTAGCTCAGGCTGGTCTCAAACTCACAACAATCCTCCTGCCTCAGCCTCCAGAGTGCTGGGATTACAGGCATGCGCCACCATGCCCGGCTGTGAGACAGACTCATGATTCTGAAGTTTCAGCCCAACAGGAGAGGTCCCTGAGCAGCCTGCAGCGTTCTTCTATCATTCAGTGATCTTAGCACCCCCAGAAGACCACCTCTAGGAGGCCAGGACCGGAATTTAGGTTGTTTCATCTCATATTGGGAGCTCTAAACTAAACTGATTGAAGCAGATTTGCCTGTCTCTCTCCAGCTACGTCAGCTCGGGGTCCATTCACCATTCTATGTTGCAGCTCACCACTGCATTCCCCACCTTCCAGGTTACAGGATGAAGAGTAATGAATAGCATTTTCTCCCTGTTTATAAGTTACATCTAGATGTCCCCAAACAGCCTTGGGCACACATAGTAGAACTTTTGGAAGGTGATTAAATCGCATGAGGTCATGTAGCTGACCACCCATTAAGAGGGGTCTGATCGAAAGACACAGGACATGGGTCATGACCAGGACATGTATATCTCCTCCAAGCCCCTCTCTTCACTTTGCTGCTTCCTGGCTGCTATGCTGAGGGCAGCCTTCATTTAAGTCAGGGCCTTCTGTCTTTCCACCTCTGCCTTGGAGTCAGATGATTAAGGACTGAAACCTCTAAAACATGTGAGCTGCACTCAACCTCTCCTTCAATCTGTTGATATTGAGTATTGAGCTCTGGCTACATGTCAGCAAAATGAAGACACTTGCGAAGTCAAAGCAGCAACACCTGCTCCCTCGTTCCCCAAGAAGCTGCCCAACTGCTGTCCTCACTGCTCTCCCAGGACCTGTCATGCTTTGGATCTGGAGCGTTCCCCAAGGGCGATAATTAAAGGCTTGGTCCACAGCTAATGGAGGTGGTGGAAACTTTAAAACATGAGCCATGCCTGGAAGCATAGCTCAGTGGTGGAATACTTGCCAAGCATGCATGAGGTCCTGGGTTCCAGCTCTGATCACACATGCACACGCGCGCGCGCGCACACACACACACACACACACGCACACACACAGTAGGGCCAAGTGGGAGGTCTTTAGATTGCTCGGGACCTGTCCTCCTAGGAGACTATGAAACTCTTGTCTCTTCCCTTTCTCACTCCCTGGCCATGAGAAAGCATTGTTGCTCTGCCATCTGCTCAAACCATGGTGCACTGCCTTGGCACAGGCTCCAAAGCAAGGGGGCCTATTAGTCATACACAGGACCCTCTACACCTATGAGCCCAAAACAAACCTTTCCTTTTTATGAGCTGATTAACTCAAGTATATATTACCATGATGGAAAGCAGACTAGTGAAGGTCATATCTACAATTAGGCCACTTCCCTGAGCCGTGACCCTCCCTCCCCAGGCCTGGAGAAGGACTGGATCAGAGTAGGGAGCTGAAACATCCCACCACTGCTAACTTCTAAGTAAAAGGTCCACGGGGTGCAAGAAATGCCCAGGAGCAATGCTCTGCCTAGACACTCCTCCTGGATGACAGGCGGCTAAACATGGTAAGTCAAAACCTGACTGCTTCCCTTCCCAGATGGGCGCACCATTCTCCCTTACTGCTGCCTCTTTTTTAACCCTACCCCATTTGTGCTCACCAGGTGTCCCTGGAGTCCTCAGCTCTGAGCACCATACATTGGGCTGCCCTGTTGCAGGATGACATCAACTCATGTACTGTCCCTATTGAACACACATGACAGGTCAAGCCCACCTGCCAGTAAAGAGAACAGGGGCAAGAGAGTTGAAGGAGGCATCTTGGCTTTTTAAAATAAAGCCAGAGGGGGTCTCATATGTCTCTCCTTAAAAATCTATATTCACAAATACAGAGACAGACAAACTTATTCCAGAACATGTTAATGGTTCTGGATGTTAGTAAGGGTAGATTTGTTTTCCCAGAAGAAACTGAGTGTTCTTCAATGTACTTTTGTTTCCAGAGGAGAAAGAAAATGAGAGAAGCCTCAGCAACTTCACAGAGATAAGACTAAGTCTCTGGGGCTGCAGCAGCTAAAGGGCCTGGAGAGGGAAGGGCTGGGACATGGAGAGGAGGTGCAGGAGAGAGAAACAGCTGTGTTACATGAAGATCACAGACTGCGGGCCGAGCGTGCGGCTTGCCTGGGCCAACACTCTCGAAATGAATTAAAGGCAACCTGACTACATTCCACTGCTCACTCTTTGATTTTAGAGCATTTATCCCAGTCTAATTCCTAGTGTTCACTCACATGGTGCTAGTTCACTCACAGGTTTTTTGCACTTCCTGTTCACTACCATGTCTGTCCTTGTCTTCACCCCTTTTCTTGCAGCCAGGACAAAAAAAAAAAAAAAAAAAAAAAAAAAAAATCCAACACCCATAACTTAAAGGAGAGGGTTTACTTTGGCTCACATTTATACCCCATGGTGAGCTGGCTCCAAAGTAGGATGGCAGGGCAGAGGGGCACAGCAAAGACAAAGCTGCTGTGACTCCTTTCACCTTTCAGGAAAGCCCTGCCTCTGAGTGTACCAACCTTGAGGGGACATCTGGACATAAACCGTAATATTCTACGTCTGGCCTCTAAAAAGCTCAGGACCATCTCTCTATGAAAATGCATTTGGTTCACTTCCAACAGCTGCCAAAGTCTTAATAGTTACAATAGTTCTGAAAAGTCCAAAGTCTCCTCTTAGACTCAAAGTAAATTCTTGCCTGTCAGCCCCTAAAAAATACGAAAGAAAAATCAAAAATTTCCACTGTCCCAGGACAAATATTCCCACTCCCAAAGAGAAGAATGGGATGGGGGGAATAAAAACAAATGGGAGCAAAGAAAGACCAAGATCCGTCAGAGCAAAATTAAAATCCAACAGCTTCATGTCCACATCAAAGATGTGAGCGTCAAACACTTGGGTGCCTCCCTCCCCATAGCACTGCTCGTGCTTGCAACCCTTAAAGTTTCTATCGGGGTAGCCTTGCTCCGTTTCCTGAGGCTTTCTTCAGATGTTTCACATTTCTGTTCTTTCGGCTTTCTGAGGGCACTGATGGACTTTTGGCTTCCCTCTCATAGCAAGACACAGCTGCCCCTCTCAGGGCAAACTGGCTGGCCTCCCTTTTAAATTCTGGGTAGAAGCCTCCAGAGCTTCACAATGCTTCCATTTTGCATACTTACAAAGTTGACACTATCTGGATGGTGTCAGTGTCTTCCACTAGCTCTAGCAATAGCCAGGCCCTTTGGCATCATGGATACAGAGGCCCTGAGTACTCAGCTCCGCAATGTGAACTGCAAACCAATTCCCTAGGGAACTCTTCTTAAGCATGGTGCCCTGAAGCTTTCTTCTCAAAACAAAGCCTTACTTTTGTAGGGCAAAAGGCAGGGTCTGTGTCTACACATGCCCTCAAGGCATCCTTCCTATTGTCCTCATTCAAAACACTTAGCTGCTTTTCAGTCTTCTCAGCAACTTAGCTCTCCTCCGAAAAACTTTATAGGCCCCAGCTTTACCACAGAGTAAAGCTTTTGCCAGACTCAAAACATTGCAAATCACTTGGCTGTTTGGTTTGCTCTTGATCTTCAATATAAACCTCATTAAAAGCTGCCAGAAGTACCCGTGCTACAGCCCAAAAGCTAAGTTTCCTTGAATTTCCTGTACCAGATTAAATAGTCTACCACCTTTAACCTCAGTCTGCCACAAGAATCTCTAAACATGAGCAGAATCTAGATAAAGTTTCTGCCAGAGCATAACCTACATGGCCTTGAGTTCTGCGGTCAACAGAGTCCCTATTCCCGACTGAAACCTCCCGAACCTGATCTTTAGCATCTGCTTTCCCATCAGCCCTCTGGTCTTCTGAATTCCAGTCAGAACCTCCTGCCAAGCTTGGCTTACAGCCCTCGAGAGCTGTGTCTTCAGCCAGAATCTCCAAACCTTCCCAAACTCCTCCCGCAAACCACTTCAAAAGGCTCCTGAACCACCCAGTCAGCTGGTCTCCTCACGGCCATGACCCCAGTTCTCTGGTGTCAAAATTTGTCTTCGTCACCTTCTAGCACCAGACACCAGACACTCACAGTCTGAAAAGCGAACAGCTTATTTTGGCTCACATTTAGAGTCTACGGTCAGCTGACTCCAAGGCAGGACAATGTGGTAAAGAGGTGTAAGAGGGGAAAAACTGCTCACCTCATGAGCAGGATAGCGGAGAGTGGAGGGAAAGCCAGAAAGAGAGATACACTCTTCCTGGTCACACCTCCAGTCACCCACCTCTTACAACTGGACTCCACCTCCCACCAGAAAGTCACTTGTACTGACCCCATGAGCCAATCTTTACCTTCTGTAAGTCCCTGCCTCTGAGCATATGAGGCTTTGGAGGAAACATCTAGATATGAACTACAGCAGCTCTGATGTGGCTGTCACACCCATCCTCACCCACAAAGTTTGAGGGTGGCATGCAATCTTTAGCACAAGCAGATCTGAAGGGTAAAGGTGGTGTTGACTTCAGAAGTTCAGGCCCACTATAGATGCCTGGGGCTCCAAAGCTGGGCAGGAGGCGGTTACCAAACTCTACAGTGTGCCCTCACCCAACTTGATAGCCCTAAGCTCATCTATTTTGCCAGTCACTCCACAGAGAAGACAACTGGTAGCATCTCCTTCTTATGAGGAAGGAAGCTAAGACCCAGAAAGGTGCAGAAATGTAGTGTCTCCCACTATATATCCTTGCCAAAGCCCCAGCACTTCATGGCTCAAGTTGCTCAGCTGGAAGCAAGGGAGCCTGTAGCACACAGCCAATCTGTGGTTCTCTTCCTACCCACCAATCAGTTCCCCTGGGCTTCACGAAATCCTTCCTTCCGTCCTTCCTTCCTTCTTCTTTCCCTTCTTCCTTCCATCCTTCCCTCATATTTTAGTTCCTTCTCCCTGAATGGACAAGTGTCATGCATGACAGCATGTGATCACTTCTGGTGGCCACCATGGCCATCCTACCAGTGACTGGGGGAGGGAAGAGACCAGGCTTTGTCCCTGGAGGGTGATGGTACAGGCAGTATCTAGTGAAGGTTCTTTGAAATCTCCTGTCTCAGGAACAGAGAAAAGGTAGACGGAAGGACACAGCATGGGCATGGTGGGAATGCCTATAATCCCCATGCCTTGGGAGGCTAAGGCAGAAGGATTACAAATTTGAGCCAGACCTGGGCAACTTGGTGAGATACTGTGGCAAAATAAATTTTTAAAAAAATTGGTACCAAGAATTGAACTCAGGACCTTGCAGTTGCCAGGCAGGCATTACCACTGAGCTATATCCTCAACCTGAAAAAAAAAATAAATAAATAAAAAATAAAGAACTGGAGATAGAGCTCTGATAAAGAGTGCACAGGATTTGGATTCAATCTCTAATACTGACAAGAAGAAAGAAAGAAGTGCGGGACAAGTACAGATACCTTAAAATACAGTAGCCCTTCATTCTCCTGAGCACTGTGATATTTAGGGAGGTTAGGGATTACACTCTGGGAGCAAGGGACCTGCTCTTCAAACTCTGGTATAAGGACTTGGTGCTCCAGGTCTATGGACACAGACAGGAGGAAAGAGCAAGGGGGCCCCACAGGAGAGAAGGAAGTCAGACCACTGAGGATACAGCCCCACTCCCTACTTCTTGGCCAGACTAACAGTTCAGGGATTGTCATCATGGGAAAGGGCTTCTCGCGGAGAAGTGCAGGAGCTAGGCTGGCATCTAGTCGGTAGGAGGTAAGGGTCACAGAGCATGGCAGGGGCAGGGACCAGGAGGACAGAATCCCCCACCCAACACCTCGCAGCCCTAGCTCTTCAAGGCAGTTTCATTCTGATCTTAGTGGGCCTTATGATGCAGCAAAACTGCCCTGTGTAGGTGAGGGCACAGCCCACCTTGCCCTGCACTGAGGGTATCTCTCACTGAGCTCGAGGTCACAGTAGAGGCCAGAGACATGGAGGAGACTCACATTCTGACCACAACTGCCTGGCCTGTGACACGATGGAAAAGAGATTGTCACTTGGCTCTTCTCTGCATAATAAGGAAAGCTACATGGTCAGTGTGACTGCAAATAGGAAGGGCCTGAGAGTGGACACCCGGCCTGGTCCTTGGAGGGAACAGAAGGACTACCACCTGTTTTTCAGTTCAGCTCTGCTGCTTTTGCCACCATTCAAAACAAACAAAAGCACAACTCTCTTTGTTAGGTGCCCGCCCCTGGAGGAGGCAGGCTTTGGCCTTTCAGCAGCAGCGGGCCCATTTCTCTGCCTTTCTCGCCCTTTCAACTTCCAGACTCAGCAAGCCGCCATTGCTCCCTTCCACCCTGGTACTAATTCCTTCCTGTGGAAAAAGTACAAAGGCTCCTTCCTGCCAGTTCAGGGGCTTAGGGGAGGTGAGCTGTCCCATCCCTGCGCACCCAGGCAGCTGCCCCTGAGACACATCTCTGGGTCCAAGAGCTCTGGTGGAAGCCCTGGTCTGGAGCTATGAGACAGCCACCCCTGCCCCAGCCTGGGCCCAACCTGCTCCGTGAGAGAATCTGCGGGTGAAGCCCACATCCTGCCTCGGAAGGATGGCTTCATGCAAATGTGCAGAGAGAGGTGACTGGGGGTGGGGGGCATCCCCACTGTGCTAGAAGCAGCTGGGCTCAGGAAGGAGCAAGAGGGGTGGGGGTGGGGTACACATGCACCAAAGAGCCCATCAGAGCAGAAGCCTGGGAAAGCCTGGGACGCTGGGGACACCCTGGGACCCAAGGCTGGCTGGGCCTACCTTGCCCCACCTTTGGATTGCTATTCTTCCCCCAACAAAGAGTTCAGTGGCTGGGTTCTAACCCTTATGCCAGATGCTTCCTTGTATACAGGAGAGAGCATGGCATGCCCTAAGGTCCCAGGGGCAACGGCAGATCTGGCCCAACATCTGGTGGAGAAATTACTATCAACCAGTGACAGGGTGCCCTTCTCAGCCTTTCAGCAGAAAAATGAATCCAATGGTGGAGGATCTGATATCCTAAAATCAGAGCCGGTGCCTGGGGCCTTCTCTTGCCAAGACTCCCTATACCCCAGGGTAGTAGCTAGACCTAGTGGCCTACAGAGTTTCTCGAACAGGGACACTTGAGAATGACATGATGCCTCTTGCACACTAGAATAACAGGCTCAAACCGCAGCTAAACAGAGAGAGGACCCTCCAGCCCAAGCTGAAGCTGGGTGCCCAGTGTGATCGCCACTCCTGCAGTGACTGGCCACACCCCAGCTGCCTCAGCCTGAGGCCCACACACCCAGCCTCCATCCGAGCTCTGGGATCAAGGCTCGCCGAGAGCCTCAGCCTCAGCAGCCGCTGGGATTTGGGAGGGTTTCCTCCAGCTCAGACTCTTCACTCCTATAAACCTCCGGGGGCTCTGAGAGAAACAAAGAGGAGACAGCAGGCCTGAAAAGGGTCGGGGGGGCAGACTAGAGGGAGGAGGGGACTGAGCGAAGTCAAGGGGAGTCAGGCCAGTTCATGCCAAATGCACCCGGCACAGCCCAAAGCCTTCTTCTCCTTCCAGCCCACTACAAAGCTCTTAATCTTAATGTTCCCTGTTCCTGCCAGCCCCACCTAAGCAACCCCACGAGCTCACCTCCTACAGACCCAGGAGCAGAGGGTCTTCCTGGGCTCCCCAGCCCCAGGAGCACTTCCTGCTGCACAGTGTCTCTGTCTGCCCCAACAATGTGGTGGCTGGTGTTTCCGACTTCCGCTCCCCTTGCCGCCAGGGTGACACACACTGCCCTGCTCCCCAGGCCTCTGCAGTGAGGGCCCTGGGGCTGCTCAGACTTCCTGCCCTCAAGACAAGGGCCTACGCTTGCAGCCCAAGCACCTCACCTCAGGCCCAGCCCCTTCCCTGTGGTCAGCTCCGCAGAGGGCCCTGCCCTGCAGCACCGGCTCCTCAGAAGAGCCAGTCACGGGGAGCACTGGCCTCTCCAGTCATGCAAGAGCTTGGAAGAACAAAATGGGAAGGTGCCGCAGGCTGGCCAGAACAGTCCCGCGCCTTCTTCCTGCCTTCCTCTGGGTGCCTCTGCCCAGGTCCAGACTCTCCGGTCACCTGCCAGATAGCTTTTCCTCTCCTGTTTTAAACTTATGTGACATTTCAATTTTCCTATGCTTCATGTCACCACTAATCACAATGCCTGACATAAGCGCCTGGTAGCTATAAAGTGTCCCCCATAAGCACTCACACCCATTTCATTCACTTCATCCACTCCATGAGCTGGATCTAGGGACAGGCTGGAGCAGGCCATACCACTACCAGGCCTTGCACAACAGCAGAAAGAAAGAGTGCCAGCTCGGGCTCTGAGCCTACGCCCCCGAGCCACCCCTTCCCCGTGGCTGAACCCCCAAGTGGTCCTCAGGACCCAGGTTGCAGGCTTCACCAGATGACAATGTGCCTGTCGGGAGCCACGCACAGCCCACCGTTCTCTCTTCCCTTTACACAGGTGGCTTCTTTCCAGCTTCAGCTGCCACCAACTTCATGCTGAGGGCCCCACCCAAGCTCCAACCTCCAGGACCCCCTAACTGCCCAAAGGTCCCCACACTGGTGTGCCCAGACCACCATAGTAGATGCCTTGGCTCCACCTCCAGCCCTGGCTCCCCCGTGCAGCTCCGGCCTCCTGCCTGAGGGAGTCCTTCGGAGGTACCCCACTGTCCACCACACTCTGGGAGCCCAGGTTCCTGCAGTTCTCTGCTTCTGGGCCCTGTGGTATCCCTGTCCGCCCCCAGGGCCAGGTCTCGCTGCTCTGTGCAGCCCTATCTGTGGTGAGGTCTGTCGTATCAGACCACGGTGCTGCTACCAAAGGGGAGCGAGCCTGGTCAGATCGCCACCCTTGGGAGGCAAGGTGGGGAAGAG
>PVKA01025013.1:0-33485 GCA_004027165.1 Ctenomys sociabilis
AGGCTGGGGAGATGGCTCAGTGGAATAAGCACTTCCCTGGCAAGTGCAAGAGCCTGAGTTCAATCCCTGGTTCTGCCAAAAAAAGAAAAAGGAAAAGAAAGTAGGACTGGAAATCCCATTCAAGCCAGTTATCCCCCTACTGGGAATTTTCCCGGAGGAACTGAAAACATCATGTCATAATGATATATGTGTACCTATGTTTATAGCAGCAGAATTTGTGATAGCCAAATCTTGGAAACAACTATGATTCCTGACACCTGAGGAATGGATGAAAAAGATGTGGTACTTTTATATAATGGAGAATTACTCAGCTATAAAGAATGATAAACTTGAATACTTCATATTTAAGTGGATTCCACTTGAACATATACTCATAAGTAAAATAAACCAGACCCACATGTGTAAATATCATATAGACTGCCTAGTATAAGAACTCAAAAGAAGAAATACAAATAGAAAGGTATAACACAACTAAAAGGAAAGTGAGAACTTGAGGATTAGACAAAGAGGATAGGGCAAGGAGTAAAGCTAGAAAACATGACAGGTGCAAAGCCATACATTTATATGCACAAGATGGGTAGGCAATGAGCCTGATAAACATCAGCAGGTTTTTGAAACTAGCAGTTAATTGGTAGGATTCTCACCCTAACTAACTGTATATGCTGGTGTCTGTGAACTAAACAACTACACTGAAGATAGCAATGTGTAATAGTACAGTCATTCCTGGAATGCCTGTCATTCTGGTCTTCTGAATATGTACTGTCTGTCATGACATACTAATCATAGTTTCTCTCAAGTAAGTGTTTTTTTAAAAAAAAGGCTCACAAATGAAAAAAAGAGACAAGAAAAAAATGTCACAGGACTGTCCTGCTAAAATGCTGTATTTGATTAGTTTTCTAAAGTTCTGTGTAAAAAATATGTAATTGTTATTCTTTTTAATTTTTTTTATTTTTTAAATTTTTTTCTTCATATTCTGTAGGGACTTAAAGGTTAACATATCAATACTTGATGTAAAATACCTGTTCCGTGTCTAAGAGGTTTGATATTCAGACAGATAGTCAGGTTAAATTCAACTGCCTGTGTTGTAGGGTAATAATAATAATAAGCTTCTCTTCTGGAGGGTTAACAACCTAAGTTTGCAGACCAAAAAATAAAGAAAAAGAAGGGCTGCAAGGACAGCCAACATTTTGGCCCTAGCCTTTCAAGGTCAATGAAGACTCAGGACATAGGAGAACCTGTACTGTTACATCATGTAACTCAGTTGTGTCCCAAATTTTCTGATCAAGGAGATTATGGGGCTACAGAGGAATGTGATCAATGATGTAAAGTGTGCCTAAGGAGAGTCACATGAAGAAAAAACATTCTTCAGGCTTTCTGAGAGAGAATTGGTCAAGCAATGGCTGTGACTCATCCACATGGCTGACACTGACAAAGGATCTACAAACTGTAGTACAGTGTTTCGAATAAACCCTGAGGGGGTTTGACTGACCCTGTCAGATACAAAGGTTACATTTCTTGTTATATAGGTCTTGCTTTATCTTAGTCTTAACCATCCTGCAGAAAAGTATAAAAATGAAGTATAAAAAGTAAAGTCAGATTAATATGCTGAGCTGTAAACTGCTCAAGTCAAAACTTCTGACATTACCAGTCCTGACATAATCCACTACTATTATGGACTCCTAGACTCTATTGGAATATTTTGCTGAATTCACACACCTACAATATTTAAATGACATTGGAATATCCATCTATGAGAAAACTGAACAAAAAAGGGGATACAAATTAAGGGCCACTTTGTATCTGTATATTCAAAACAGTTAGGATAGATATCCAGCCACATTCTCTTAAGTCAATGAATAGAAAGATTTGTTCTAATAGTGTTTGTGGACAGGATATCATGTTGGCATCTTGTACCATGAATAACCACTAAGACAACAATATGCAATGTATTAATTATTAAAATTATCATACTAATCGGTTTTGAAACTGTCTCATTGCTATTTGTTTCTCGATAGAATTATTTTTTAAGAAAAGAATTTTTAAAACTCAGGCCTTTCAAATTCAAAAACACAACATAAAAATGAATATCTGAGATGAATATACACTTTACAGATGAAAAAATACAAATGGCAAATAAATATCTGCAAAAGTGCTGAACATCATTGTTCATTCAAGAAATACAAATGAACACATCACTAAGTTTCCATCTCACCCCAGAAAGAATGTCTATTATTTTAAAAAATCAACCAATAACAAATGCTGGTGTGGTTGTGGGGAAAAAGAAATTCTCAACATTTGGTGGGAGTGTAGACTGGTACAACCATTGTGCAAATCACTGTGGAGATTCCCCAAAAAACTAGTATCAGAGGTCCCATTTTTCCAGAAGAACTAAAACATTAGGCCATAGCAATATATGTGCACCCATGTTTATAGCAGCAGTTTGTAATAACTAAATCTTGAAAATAACCCAAATGCCCATTAACCAAAGGATAGATTTTTTTAAGTGTGGTATTTTTACACAATGGAGTATTAGTCAGCTGTAAAGAAAGATAAACCGGAGGTTTTTATAACTAAATGGATGCGACCATACGCATAAGTGAAATAAATCAGACCTGTGTGTTTAAATATCATATTATTTCCCTATGTAAGAAACTGAAAAAGTGCGATCCAAAAGGTGCAACATATACTGTGAAATGAAAGGAAGCTTCTCAAAAGGAAAAAACAACTGGGATACAGGAAAAGAGAAAAGGAAGAAGGAAGGGAAAAAATAAATATATACAATTGCTAATATAATTGTACCACTAATTTCTTTTTAATTTTATGTATTTGGTACAGGGTCTCACTATGCAGCTTGGACTCATAGGGATCCTCTTGTGAGAATTCACTACGAGATTACGTGCATATACCTCCACGCCTGGCTTTGGTGGCTGGTTAGGCATGCCTGGGGCTAGGCCAGCACCTGGTACCAGGAATTGAACAGGGTCCTTGCGCTTGTCTGGGCAGGCACTGAGACCATTGGGCTATCTCTGCAGCCTAATTCTACTAATTTCTATTAATTCATTAAGAAGAATTGTTATTGCTTGTATTGTCTGATCAATTTTTCATGCCTGCATCTTAAAATCTGGGTAACTACTTTGAAGATAACCATACACAATACAATAACTATTGTTGATTTTCTGTCATCTTGCTTTGAAATTCTATATCATTTTTTGTTCTCTTTAAAATAAAAGTCAATGAATAATAAATTAATTGGATAAGACCAAAGTTCTGAGGCTCACCTCATTGATCCAAATGACTAATGAAGAGCTAAATTCTCTTGGAGGGGAGGAACCACTCAGGGCAAGATAATCCCTTTGGGAAGTTCAGATTTCCATGTTCAGTATCAGTGAAAGAGGAAGCAAAAGTGGAATGATCAGAGGCTCAGTTCAAGTAGGAAATTACTTCCAACACCATCTGAGCTTCTCATTGTACAGGTAAGAGCACTGCAGTGATTGGTTGATGTGACTTCCCCAAGGTCACCATGCTAATGAGTGCCCACTATTGTCTTTTGCATGCAATTGTTTGAGGTGTAGCAAATGATTCTGTACTGTGGTTTCCAACCATATAAAATTTTTCCAACAATTCAAGTCCATTAGCACATATTCTTGTCATTACTAGCATAGTGTTTTTCAAAATGTTTTGCTATAGTTTGGGACATGAGTGTACCCTGCCCCAATAACTCATGTGCTAAATGTTTGGTCTTGAAGGTGGTGCTACTGGGAGGATGTGAAACCCTTAAGAAGTAGAACCTGGAGCCATGGAGAAGCTCAGTGGTCTAAGTGCCTGTCTAGCAAGCACAAGGACCTGAGCAGGGTCCCAGCACCAGGTTCTGTGCTGCCCCCCCCCCGGCATGCTGAGCTAGTCGTTGAAACCTGGCATGATGGCACATGCCTGTAATTCCAGAAGTGGGGAGGCTGAAACAGGAGGATCACTATGAGTCCAAGCTGCCTAGTGAGATGATATACCAAATACATAAAATGAAATGAAGGAGGAGGAGGAGGAGGAAGAGGAGGAGGAGGTGGAGGAGGAGGAGAAGGAGAAGGAGAAGGGGAAGGAGGAGGAAGAGGAAAAGGAGAAGGAGGAGGAGAAAGAGAAGGAGAAAGGGAAGGGGAGGGGAAGGAGAAGCAGAAGGGGAAAGGGAAGGGGAAGGGGAAAGGGAAGGGGAATCAGGCAGGAGGTCCTGAGGTCACTGAGAGCATGTGTATGAAGGAAGCTTGGGGGCCCTGGCTCCGCCTCTTCCTGCTTGCTCCTTGGCTTGTAAAGGCAGTGACTTTTCTCCATCAGGCACTCCTGCCATGATGTGCTGCCTTGCTGGGGGCCTCAAAGCAGTAGAGCCAGTTGATCATGGGTTGCGTACTCCAAAATTCTGATCCTCTTTACTTGTTGATTATTTCAGGTATTTTGTTATAAATGCATTATTTTTAAAGCAGTAGACTGCCTGGAAGCCTTTTAAAACCAACTCACAGTTACATTTGTCTGGTCTTAGGGAGATACTCAGTGGTGGGGTGCTGGCTTTGTCCCACCCGACTACACCCTCGCTGTAGCTGATGTCTGGTGCGCAGGGCCTTGCTGGGGCCTCTCTAGTGGGGCTCTATTCTGAAGTCACATGAGCAGAGGTGAACCACACAAAGAGGTCACACTCCTGCTTCAAGTTAAAAATTCCCCACATCCCTTGAGTCCTGCCCTGCACAACACCATCCAAAGCATACATTCAGTTCAGCAAGGGCGCTTGCTGTCTAATGGAGTGCATTACATCTCTGGAAAAAAAATTTGTTGTTCACCTCAATCTCTATTCTTTCCTTTTTTCTCCTCTTCCTCTTCTTCTTGATCTCTCTCTCTCTCTCTCTCTCTCTCTCTCTCTCTCTCTCAGACAGAGTCTCTCACTACACAGTTCAGGCTGGCCCTGTGCTCACCTTTGTAGCCCCCAGGTTGATATCAAACTCACAGTGATCCTCCTGTCTCAACTTCCCAAGTGCTGAGATTGCAGGCATGCACCACACTCAGTTCCAGGGTCAGCATGGTATGCCTAGGGTTCCAGGCCCACATGGCATGAAGTACCAGGGATCAAGCTCAGGATCATGTGCTTTCCAGGAAGGTGCTTATGCCTCTAAACTATCTCTCCAGTCCTTTGCCTATTTTTCTTGGTCAAAATATTTCCTTTGGGCCCAAACAGGGCTCCATGTGCTGAGAGCAAGAAGAGAGAAGCCTGGAAAGACTGTGAGCCATGAGGAGTCAGTGCTCTGCTCTGCCCAGGCTATTTATTCCCTGCCCACAGGGCCTGGGCTGGGGCAGTGCTACAGAAAAGCATGCTTCTCTTAGTTCAGATCAGAACACAGAGTTCCTCATCAAACTTGTCACTCATTACAACAGGAATCCAACCAATAGTTATTTAACATTCAGAGGCACTAGAATCAGAGTTAGAAAAATGAGTTCTGTTCCTAATTCCAAGCTTCCTGATCCTAAACAAGGTATCTGACCTTTCCCAGTAAAAATGGGGTGGGGTTATTGCTAAGACCTCCAGCAGCTCACTTGTCCCATAGGTAAGGTCTTGGAGTCCATGATACAGCTGCAACTTGTGGCCACTAATGCCTGATACCTGCAGTTATGAAAGAGAGTTGATCTTTAAGATGTGCCATTCATGGGAAAGCTCTTTGTGAAGGGCTGTATTCACCCAGCAGAGGTGAAGGTAGCTGCCAGATCAAGTGGTTAGAGGATCCCCTCCTATGGGGAGATTAGAGTGATCGCACCCCAATGAGTACAATTGGGAGGGTTTTTTATTTTTATATTTTGTACTTTGGGGAAGTGTCTACAGGGTGATCAGGGTCTCACTATGAGATCAGACTTGTAGCGATCCACCTATTTACAGCCTCCCAAGAGCTGGGATTACTGGTGCAAGTCACCATGCCCAGTCTCATGGGAGGGGTTTAGATGAGGTGCTCAATGCCAGCTTAACAAGGAAGTTTTCCTTTGAAACCTAGAACTTAATGTTCTGGTCTCTTCCTTCTTGATCACTTTGCCTTTCATCAGGCTCTCAGACCCTCTTCTCTCAGACCCCAGACCAACAACTACTTTCAAGCAAAATTTTCACAAACCTAGGCATAAATAATTGATAAGACAACAGATGAAACGTCTCGTGGTTATTTATGATTTTATAGAAAATAACATCATTTCTTATCTTCAGCCAGGAGAGAACTGAAATGACTGAAGAATCTCAAACCTCAACAAGTACAATAGTGCTATTTTGTTGTTGTTGTTCTTGATACGTTTTGGCTTTATATTCCATTCAAAAAATATCATACCACAAACACAGTGGTTTCTTCCATCAACATAAGCAGTCAACCCATGGGGTCAAATAAAGTAGTAAATACTTAATGAATTCTCCTTAGCATGAGTGTTGATTAAAATGGTATTTTTTTCTTAGCATGTCATCATGCTGAATTATTTGAGCACAGATGACTTCCCTACTCATGTCACCATGGGACTGTTTCACCCAGTGCTCTGTATGGCTGCCATTCTCTCTTTGGCAATGGTGAGATGGATTCCTTTTCCCTGGATATAATAAATCTATGGTTTGCTGCCTTCACCAATAACAACATTGAAAAGCCAGGAGGCAAAGCTGTTGCCACTGGCATCTTTCACATGGGCCACATCAAAAGAGCCAGGATGTCTCTCCATGTTGGTGATCACACCAATCCTTCCCAATTGGCACCTCCGGTCACCACACCCAAGTCACTGGTGTCAAACTTAATAAAATCAGTAACCTTGCTAGTGTCCATCTGGATGGTGTCATTCACCTTGATGAGAGGATCAGAGGAGTGAATGGTGTGAGCATCATGGGTTGCCACACGTGGGATTCCTTGTTAGACCACACGGGTCTTTCTCACTTTCCCAGGACACAATAGATGCTCACTAAACTTTTGCTGAATGAACAAATAGATGTTATCATGAATAATCTCTGATTCTACTTTCTGGGACTGGACACAAACAGTCAGCATGTGAAGTAGCAAGACCAGAGATGTCACATAGTCACACACAACTATTCTGTTTTACTAAAGCCTGAAATATAAAAACAAAGAGATTGCAAGATCTTTGTTACAATTAGTAGTTAGGTTAAGTGACTTAGAAAAGGTGTACTCTAGTGGGTCTAGACATAGCCACACAGATGAGATTACTGTAGCTTATTAAAGCTATTACAGATCCATCATACACACACACACACACACACACACACACACACACACATCTCAAAATACACCCTAAACAGTGGGGAGCAGGTCCTAGCCTCTTCTCCAGTGCCCATTCCTTAGAGACCCTCACTGTGCATGGAGGATGAGGTGTGCCTAAAGTATTTATAGTGATTACCCTCACTCAGCAGAGAGAGGCTTTTCCTGGGAAAACCACCAATTCTATCATAACAAGAATGCCCTGACAAATGAAGGCAGAGAAACATCAGATATTAATGGCATGCTAAAGCGTACAAATGTTGATTCTTATTTTTCTAGTTAACAGACTATATTTAAGACTTTGCAGAGAGTGAAACTACTGATACTTGGCAATGAGTTTGATGCCCTTCACACTTAAAAATCACTTCATTTTGTGGAGTCTCTGCTGTGAACAAAAGTTGTTTTTGAAGTGAGGGTGATGTTTAGAAGTACCTCAACAGTCCATGGTTTATTTCTGGATGTGGGTAAATCTCTTGAAATAACCAGATGTGCTCAAAACACACCTGATAAATAAATACAAACTGCTTACAGAATAACACTTCTTAACATCTAACTCTAGGATTTAGATGGCTTCAGGTTCCATGAAAAGAGTTTCTCTGTTCCTAAGTTACATAAGAAATAAAAGGACTCCAAACCTCCAGAACTTGGCAGGCACAAATGACATGGTGTCCTCAACTTTTCCATCATTTTTTTTCTTTCTCTTTCTTTTATATTTCTATCTCTAGTCTGTCTTTCTCATTTCTCCCTCTCTTTCTGCTTTCTCTCTCACTTCATTTGTCCTTTTTCCTTATCAATAATTCCACTATTTCCAATTGGAGAGTAATCATACAACACATGAATACTCATAGACATCTGGTATATTTTTATTTAATTATGACATACACATTCACTGAATATTTATATAGGTCTATAGAATACATTTGGAAAAATTAAATATTTATACATAGACATAGTAATTATTAGTTATAAAAGTGTTAATGTAGTCAATTTCTATGTCCAATATTTGGGCAATCTTCTGAATAAAAATCAGTGCACTCAGTTATATATCCTCTGCTTTTATTTCTTCCTATAAAGCTCATAATGATTCAAAAAGAATAAGACATAATAAATAAGCAAAACATAGACCTTACAGAATTCACAGATATGATTTTAGATTTCACAGAAGTTGCATTTGAGTCCCATTTGAAAGGTTATCCAAATATTACTGTGTTTGATCTTTTGCAGTTCTAACATGATCTACGACCTAGCTCTGCCTTCTTTGCTTAAATAATTCTACAACTCTAGTTTAATTGAGTACAACCTATCTTACCTGCAGGAGTAATGCTGAGGAGAAAAGGTACCAGCACAAAATCAGTCTGCATCATGATGTCTGCTGTAGAAAGGGAGAGTCTTCCTTTTTTAACCAACAGAGAACTCCGTGGTCTGGAGTCTAAATGAGCGCAGATAGTAACCCCAGGTAGGGGCAGGGAGAAGCGGGCTTACCGGGCCTGCTCAGCTCCTCACTCCTCCCAGTGCACTTGAGCAAACTCCTGCCAGCTGTCAGGTGCCACGGTCTAAGACACACCCCTGGGTCCTAACTCCTGACTTATTAGCCTGCTGTCTCAAAAACAGCAGGAGGGGAACAGAAAGGGACAAAGCCTGTGCATTTTGAAATATGTGGATACTTTTTGTGGCTGAAGATCTACATAAAGGATTATTTTTATGTTATCAATTTTTAATCTATTTTTAAGACTTTTTGTACTAGGGATTGAACTCGGGATAGGAGATCTATATAAAGGGAAAATTACAATAATTAAAAATAACTTTACAACCTCTGCCCCCATGGCACCCTGGAGCTCCTCATGGTGGGCCTGACCAGACAGTGATGTCTACTTCCCGCCTGGGCTTCATTCTCACGGGTGACACAGGACCTTCACCAGATCCTCTGAGCCCAACAGGCCACATCACTCATGCAGAGTTATGTACAGATACACTTTCAGCTGATCCACTCAGTCCTGATTAGAACTTTTGCTTATTTGTGGAAGGGGCATGTCATTTTTTTCTTTCAACTTTTTAAACATCTTCTATTTATTTGTTTGGTACAAGATCTTGCTACACAGTTCGGACTCGTAATGACTGACCTTCCTGTCTCAGTCTCCCCAGCGCTGGGATTATACGGGTGTACAAGCATGCGAGGTGGCACAGCAAGCAATGTTGGGGATCCAGCCCAGGTCCTCTCCAGCCCAGAAGAACTCTTAGTATCCATTTTCCCAATCAATCACCACGCAGCTTTGGTTTATTTCCTTCTACCACAAAAGGGTGAGTGCGTGTGACACACACGTGCACACACAGTCAAGTGGTTATCCAGTGCCTACCTGAGCTTCTGTCCTTCACTGTGACTGTCTGGACTACGGAACTTGACACTATTATATTGGAGAATATCTTGGTATCGATGTTGAGAAAAGGGGAATGCCGAGATTACTTCATGATCTCTACGTGACAAAGGGGAGCAGCACAGCTCTGTGATTTTAGAGCTGGCTGGGTGACCATGAACCTGAACATTGATGAACAAATAGACGTGGACCTGGAAGAGGTCTCTAGCGGCACCGCACAGCTCTGACAGTTCCGACATCCGACCAGCACAGGAGACACACTTTTCAGATTTCCAGGTAGCACAAGGCCTTTAAAGAGTGGCTGAGCAACATTAACCTGTACACTCCCGGGTGGTCGCTGTCACCTGCTGTGCACGACAGAAACAGGTCTACAGCGACCTTGAAAGTCTGGGACCAGCCCATCCTGACCTGATTAGTGTAGTAATCTCATCTGTGTGAACTGGGACAAAATACATCTTTCTGATTTTTTTTCTACAAATTTTGAACAAAATTAGAAACACTAAACCCCACAGTTACCCATGTAACTAATTTTCTTGATTAGGAAGATCACACTACGAAACACTAAGAACATCTTGGTCCCCGGAAGACAGGGACCCTCTGCGGTCTGAGGCTGCCACGGCGTGAGGTCAGCAGGTCGGAAGAGCGCCCCCAAGGGCTGAAGGCGGGACGCCGAGAAAGGGTGGAGGCGCTCCACAAAGCCCACGGCGACCGCCTTTCTGCGGCCGGAGCTGATCCCCCCGCCGCCGCGCGCAGACCCAGGGCTGTCCCCGAGGCCCGCGGGGCGCAGAGGCCGACGCCGGCGCCCTTGGGCCCTGCTCCCGCCCGCTCCCCGCGCCGCTCCCGGGCTCGTGGGCTCGGCCCGCGCGGGTCGGCGTTGTCGCGTCCGGAGCTCTCCACTGCCCTCCGGCGCCTCCGGCCCCTGGCGTGAACGCTCCCTCAGGGGGCGCCGCTCGTGCAGTCGCGCGAGACCCACGCCCCGTGGCCTCGGTGGGCGCCGAGCCGTCCGCCGCCCCGGCCCGCAGGTGCCGCGGGCTCCAGCGCCCCCCAGCGGCGAGAGCGCGCACTGCAGCCCGGCGCCCGGCGCCCGAGGAGCCGCTGCTCTGCCCAGGGCCTCCCGCGTGTTCCTCCAACCCCCGGCCAGCGCAGAGCCCGGCCCTGGGGACTTTGCGGAGGCTCGAGGCCGGCCAAAGCCCCGGCTGACGCGCAGCCCCACTGCGGGAGCCCACGTCTGGCGCCGAGGCCAGGACCAGGATTGCGCCCTGACGGTGGCTAGCGGCGAAAAGGAGGACGAGCGCAAGAGCCAGAACCCCTGCTTTTGCCGCTTCGCGGCTGCTTGGCCTGGATGAGGAACTTCTGTGCGTCGGTTACACAGCCGCTCAGGGAGCTTTTCAGCCCTGGCTGCTTCCGATCGCGCCGGGAGACGCGGTGTTCTGAGTGGTACGAGACTCGGGTGACTCGCCTTCCTGGGTGGCCCAGGACTGACCCAGTTTGGAAGCCGGAAGCCCAGTGTTAAGGGCATGGACCAGGACACTTCCCGCACGCAGCACAAAAGCACAGCAGGGGCGCGCGCTCACAGCTCTCTGGGGCTGAGGGTGTGCGTTCTGTGTGTGATTTCATTAGGCCTGTCAGGAGGCAGATGTACACACCTGCTGCTTCGTTGTCTGTGCTATGAGCGCACATCTGAGTAAGACCTCCCAGTTTTGGGTTTCTAAAGATTACATAACAACCATCCTAGCGCGGTTCTCTGCTCCAGCCTGATGCTTTGAGAAAGGATGCCCTTTTTATCTGACTTGAGAGTAAAGAAAATAAAGCAGAGCATTCATGTTCACCAAGTGCCTATTCAACTTCTCTATGTTGATTCCTCCAGTTGCTCATGTTGCAACCAGTCTGCCACCAAGTTACATTCTCTCTGCCTTCAAATCATATCCGGTATCTCAAAACATGACCCTTCCAACTATTCCACTTCTGTTACCCAGATGCAGTGGTTTTCAGACTAGAGGATCATCAGACTCTCCAGGTGAGCTAGGAGAGTTAGCATTAATCAGTCTTCAGTCACTTTAACAAAGTACCTGAGGGCATCAACTCACCAGAAAGGTTTATTTTAGCTCAGTCTTGGAGGCTCCAGCTCATTGGTTGGCTCTATAGCACTGGGTCCCCAAAATACAACCATATTGTTATCGATATCCATATTGTTGGCAACCTTCACCACTACCCACTTTTAGAGTACTATTCCTGTTGCAAAACAGAACCTGTATCCTCATTCAACAATGATTTCTAATCCTCCCTTTGCCCAGGCCTGGAGAACATTTTCTATTCTCTGAGTCTATGAAGCTGAGCCATAGACTGGGTGTTGTAGGCAGCTGAATTAGATAGAAATATTCTAGGCAGTCAGACAGGGCCAGGCCCTCAGGGAGACAATATGGAAAACAAGGTGACTTCATAACGGGAAAGAGACAGACACTCCCTTAAGGGCCACACCTCAAGACCAAGACCCAAAAGAGGAAACACAGCTACATAACTCCCTAGGGAGGGGCATCAGAGATTGATATTCTAAATAAGTATCAGACCTGCCTCCTTGGCGCAGTAGGCAGCGCGTCAGTCTCATAAATAGGTATCAGTAAACTTGAAAGATCCCAAATAAGTCATTAGCCCAACCCCAAAAGGAAAAGACCCTGTCCCATATTCATTCCCACTTAGTATGTGACTGGCTTCCCCATTTGGTACTGGATTTAATTAATTTTACCTGAGCAATGGTGCTTGCAATCTCATTGGTTGACCATAGTTTTGTACCACCTCATGCCCACCTAAGCAAGTTCTGATGGCTTCTCCACCATCTTAGACCCACCTCACCACATGGTTTTACTTATAAAAGTGCCTGGAAAAGGCAGCTTCCCAGGGACCACTCACTCAGGATCCCCTCCTGTCCCTCTTTCAGACAGGAGCTTTCTTTCCTTCAACAAATATATTCTGCTCATAACCTCCGTTTGATCCTAAAATTCATTCTTTGGTTTTAGAGAACACGAACTCGTCCCAAGTACCTTTTAGGTTGGGAGATCAGTTTTTCTCCCCATGTCATTTGGAGGCTTCCCTGTATCATGGGTACCTCAGATAAGCAGCATCTTGCATTGCTTTTGTTTCTGTGGCTGGCTTATATCCTCAAGATCCATCTGTGCTATAGCATGGATCAAGATTTCCTTTCTAAGGTTTCTAAGATTTCCATTCTATTGCAGGTATGGTCACGTTTTTGTGTGTTGTTATCCATCAATGTGATTGTGGGTTACGTCTACCTATTGGCTATTCTGAATAATATTCATCTGAACATGGCTACCCAAATGTCACTTTGAGTCTCTGATATTGATTATTTTCTATACTGAGAAGTGGAATTGCTGCATCTTGCATGATAAATCCATTTTTCATTTTCTAAAGATACCCCATACTTTTTTCCATAATAAGTGTGCATTTCTATCAACAGCAGATAAACAGTTCTTATTTATCCATGTCCCTACTAACAACTTTTCTGATTTTGTTTTGTTGTGTTACATATTGTGCTTTAATATGGCCATCCCAGGATATGAAGCTTCAAGCTAAAAACTAAATCTGAGCAATGTCAAAAACTTTTTTGTCAGTACATATCTACAGTCCATCATAATTACATTTATCTTGGAAACGTGATTGTTATATTTTAAAACTTCTAACCCTTAAATGCCCAATGCTCTATTTCTGAATGTTCACAACAACGGAACATAATAAATTTTTTTCTACATATGAATCTCATGCAAAATTTCAGAAAGTTGCAAACTTTAACATAAAAGGATTCTAATAGGAATCTAGTGAAGGACAGGAGATAAATGCAATTTGTACCAGAAATCTTGGTTTTCTTTTTATTATTATTATTATTTTAATGTATTTAGTACAGAGCCTTCAGGGTCTCACTACACAGATGGGACTTGTAGTGATCCTCTTGTTTTCAGCCTCCCAAGCACTGGGGTTACAGGCATGTACCACCATGCCAGTCACAGTCCAGGAGCAGGGCGAGCACTGCACACCCATGATCAAACCCCCGTCCCTGCAGGTGCTTCAATCTGCTGAGCTATTTGTGGGCTCTTTGATCTTCTTCTTTTTTTTTATTTTAGGGTAGGGTGAACAGGGTATTCAAGGTCTCACTACTAGATCAGACTCGTAGTGATCTGCCTGTTTAAGAGCTGGGATTACAGGTGTATGCCACCATGCCCAGTCTCACTTGCCATCTCAGTGCACCCCGGAGATGGAGCCAGCATACTGATCTTCATTTTGATACAATTTCTCTCATCTGCCTCTGTATCTTCACTCTCCTCCCTTTGCTCTTTCATCCTGCCCTCTTATCTGTCAAATTTCTCATTTGATCTTATTTAGCTTTATATCTTGGAGGACAATCACCTTATGCACATGGTGAGTGATTTTCTTTCTTGGGCTATGATCCAGAAGGAACTACACTCACCATCATGTTTTAACAGTGGAAGTTGGAGTATGTTTGTGGATGCATCTTAACTCACATCCATGGTTTCCCTAAAGGTTAGAACAAGTGTACCTTGTGGGAAGGAAAATTAAGAAACAATAATAATAACAACAACAGGGCAGTACAAAGTGTTGGGTGTTTTGGTTTTTTTTTCATTTTTTGAGAATTGTCTGAGTACTTTGTTTTATCTGAACAGCTATCATTTGAATGTAGTTCAGACATGAACATCTTCTTGGCTTTGTTTGTTTGCCATTGAGTGCACCTATATACTGTCATGTAACTTAGGCTCTGTCCACTTTTGAAATATGAAGGAGAATTCAGGCCACTGTTCACTGTGGCCAGGGATTAGGAGTTAGGATGGGTGCAGCCCAGGTCCTGTGGCTGCTAAGGAGATAGATGGGCTGCTTTATGTAAAGCGGAAAAGATTTGGTGCCAGTTGAGACCCATGGCCACCACACTGTCATTCTGGCAGAACGAGCCACTGCCATCCATGCATAGTGGCTGCACAGAAACTGTCCTTCCAGCCTAGGTGTGGCTGCTGGATGTGGCCGCAGTGCTCATTGTTGGTGTGTAGTGATTCCCAAGAACTGGGGTACAGAAAAATGAAGGAAATCCCAGGTTTCCTTATGAACACATCAGACTGCAAAAGGAGATGCTATAGCTATTAATTTTAGCTTTAGAACGTTTTACTGGACAGAATCCTTGATCTCAGCCATTTTGCAATTGTATGGGTGCTCTGTGGTCTGCCTCGTAAGCACTACAATGTTGCCTACAAAATCACTGCGTAAGATTTACATTTTGTTACCCTCTTTTTTAATATCCCATGGCCCTGCCTCCACCCCATCCTCTGCTATAAAAAGAGTTGTGGAGTTAATGTTTTACTCTCTCTCCCACATTGTTATCAGCGGGGGAGTGTGGGGAGTATATGGAGCAAAGTGGGAACTGGGTTTCTGGATTTGGGTGTTTGTGTTCTTGCCCTATCAGTCCAGCCACCTGCTTCTCAGCTAGAGATTACTTGCCAGTGTCTGGGGACATTTTGGTTGTCTCAGCTGAGAGGAAAAGTGGGTGCTGCTGTGTCCGATACGAGGCCAGGAATGCTACCAGACACTGATGGCGCTGCGCAGAGCCCCACAGCAGAGAAGCATCCAGTCTCATCTGGACCCAGATGTCAAGAGTATTGAGGCTGAGCAGCTGATGTTCCAAGCCAACAGACAGCAGGTTTTCAGTATTGTGAATGATAAAAGATACAGACAGGGACAAACAGCAACAATATTCTAGATGAAAGAAATGGCTAAGAAAAGGGCCTCAGAAACCTTCCTTCCTCAGCCTATGGCCTAACAACACCTGCAGTATTTCAGTAGGCTGTAGAGACCCAGTGCGGTAGCTTTGGTATAATTAATTCATTAGCATCCAGGCTGATCCCCTCCCAACCCAGGAAAGACAGCAAATCCTCCACTCACTCAACCCAGCCTTATGGTAGCTGATTCTCTAGAGAGTGTCCCACTTAGGTTGAAAATGCTTGGAAGTTTGATCATTACATTAAGACTTTGGTGAGAAACCCCAATACCTATATACCATAGTCTGTGTAGTTTAAACTAACTTTAATTGTACTTGTTGCCAATTCCCAAGGGAAAAAAAATGTGAAAACACAAGCCAACTCTCATTACTGAAAATGTCATCCCAGGATACAAACTGTGAGAACAGGATGTATTGCACCAAGGAAAAACACGGGAAAGTACACCATTTAGATACAATTATATTTTACCAAGGACACAATAGAACTGGAGGGGAGGATATGGGGGAGATTTGTTCTAATCCTGAAACACTAAGAATGTCTTATCCCAAAGCAAACATGAATTGAAGAACCTTTTTTACTTTGCTGAGAACATGGGGTTTAATTTTCCATCCACTCACCCACATATCCTTTTGTTCTGATTTTCTACTCTGTTCATGAAAGGCACAGTACAAAAGGCTCAAAGAATAAACCAACGAATAAGGTGGTGATTCTCCACCTTCAAGGAGTTAAAATTTGTTTGTGAAGCCAGCTATCAGCTCGCATGAGAATTTCTGTTTCTCTCTGCGTGGGAATTCCAATTTCGCTTGTCAGGTTCCTGACCCCATTAATAGGGCCAATTTTCCTTACCCGTGGGACAGGATGCAAAAGGCTGAGAGATGTGGATCTGCTTGGACTCCAGGGGGCGCCCGTGCACAGACCACCCTTCCATGAGTGGCTCAAGGCCAGCACAACAATCCTGTACCAGCTATTTGGGGACAAGAAGATTTTACAGAAATTCTCTTATTTGGGGATTCAGGGGCAGGAATATTATCTGCGTTTCCCAAAATTATTATTCTTGTGTAAGTATAACACAAGTTAAGGATGTTGCACACATTTTAAAAGTAGAATTCAATTAACTTCTATATAACTACACACTGATAAAGCCACAACCAGGAGGAAGATGTGAGATCTTCCCAACACCCAGGTTTTGATTTCCATACTACAATCTCCTCCCAGGACCATCGTTGTGACTTTATTATGAGAAGTTGGTTTTTACCTGTCTTAAAATTCATAGGATGTCCCCATGAATTCTGTCTCTGGTCCGCTAAGCATACTATTTTTATCACTGTGTGGCATTTCGTTGAAAGAATGTATTCCAACTGATTTACCCAATTCTTTGCTGATAGACATGAGAGTTGTCTGCATGACCAAAGCTGCTATGAACATACTCGCATATGTCTCTTAGTGGACAGACTGTGAAGGTAGAATGCATGGGCCTTAACCACTGATGGGAGGAGGAGATGAGGGGAAGATGGAAGATTCCCTTGATGTTTCCCATTTCCTTGACAAAGAGAACAGTTATGCTTGGACTCCAGGGGGAGTAGTAAGAGAGGAACAGCATCGCAAATGTATTTTCACTTTTTTATTGATACGTAAAGAAAGGTAATCTCTTTCTCTATAACCACCCTAAATTTTCAAGTGTGACATTATGTTATGGATAAGAGAAAAGTTATACTGAACTTCAGTGGCAAACACTGGCATCTTGGTCTGTTTGGATGACCTGATCTCTTTAGCCAAACACCTGCTTCCCAACTGTGCACTCCGTTGCTACCCCTCCCCACATGCGTGGTCCTTCTCTGGGAGCCATCTAGGTATTGCGATTGGAACTGGCTGGATCATCAGGGCTACTGGTGATGTCCAGAGGTTAATGATAAAATTTGTAACTTTATAGATTATAAAAAGAAAGACTTTGTTATTTAGAATAATATAAAAGCAAGAATAGTCAGGAGCCTCCTGATAAAGAAAAACAAAAGCAATGAGCGAAACAGTGAGAAATTTGATTATGTTTAAAACTTCATTCAGCAAAACAGTACTAAGCAAAGCATAACAAACTGAGGAAAACATTATGGGCAAGTGGCTATCATATTAATATATAAATGACTTCAAAATTAAGGAAGGAAAAGGCCAACAGACTGGTAGAAACTTGGATTAGAGAAACAAACAAGTCAAAGAAAATGAAATCCAAATGGCCTTTAAACAAATAAAAGGATTTTCAAGTCATCTATAATAGGAAAAATACAAACCTATAAATTAATGAAATGTTATTTACCACCTGGTATATTGGAATGTCAAACAGCAGATCCTGTTGACCAGGCTGGGTAAATTAGCATATCATTCACATATTCCTATAACTGTATTTAACATAAGCCTGGCAGCCACTGGACTGCCAATCCCAGGTAAATAACTTATTGAAACATTCACAAAATGGGAAAATATTCCACTGAAAACAGAATATTTCTATGTGTCATTAATGTGTAGTCATTTCTGAGTTATACATTTTATTTTGTATTATTAGCACACATCTGTAACATCTAATGAATACATTCACCGTGGGAAGTTGGTACAAACATATATAACGTCTGAGTCCTTTTTATTGTCCCTTTCCCTTTACCCAATCTTCTTTCCTCTACCAATTTTTCAATGTATGAGATGAGCAAAAAACCAAGTGGAGAAATATATAAACTGTATAACACAGGGGCAACCCGCTTGGGCCCCCTTCTGTCCTCTCAGAAGCTTTCTTTCCCCCAATAAATTCTGCTCTTATCCTCAAATAAAATAAAATGTAAATGGTATAGCATGAGCTATTAGCATAATGTGCCATTTATGTACAAATTTACACAAGTTATGTGATAAATTTATGATTATATGACAAATTTTCATTATTATGTGATAAAGGAGAAGGATATGGACGTGCATACGCATATATACACATATATTGTGCATATATTTTTAAATCATACCTAAATTTTATCTTCTTTTCACACACCAAAATTTTATCTTCAACTATATTTTATTTAATTTCTTTAAAATTTGTTGGTTTTTTATTAGCACATACATGTGGCTTACCGTGCCCACGTTCCTTGTGAGGACTTGGTGTATGTACGTAGCTCGGTCTCGATTCCTTTTTCCCACCTCCTGCCCCTTTCCCTCCTGTCTGTTGCCTCTCTTCTCTGTACATGTTTGCAGTACCTGTTTTAATTCCTTTTATTATTTTTCTCATTTTAGTTATTGTTTTGGTGGTGCTGGGGGTAGAACTCAGAGCCTGCATGTCAAGTGCATATTCTACCATTGAGTTACACCCCTATTACTTGTTTTATAAATGGAAAGATAAGCAATAAAGGGCAGAAGTAGCTCACAAAGGAAAACAGGGTTAAGATAATAAGCATATAAGCTTCTTTATGTCTTATTTGATAGGTTTGAATTTGAAACCAAAGAGACAGTTTATATTTTTGTAAAACAAAAATTAAATTTAAGAAGGAAAAAGCAATTTCTAAAAAATGATAAGCAACAAAAGAAATAAATCTGGCTTTATATTAAATCAAATCATAGTAATCTAACCATATATCCACAGTGAGACCCTAGGACAAAAAAGAAAACAGAACTATTTTCAGTAATAATACAGCACTGCTACCTTGAACTAATGTCAGCCCTACTGCTCAGGCTCCCCAGGGCTGGGATTGCAGACATGTGGCAAGATGCCTGGCCAGTGTGGGTAATATGCACCATTTTCACAATATTGGTTCTGCCTATTCTGCAACAGGGGTTGTCTTTCAAATTGCTGATGCAATCTCAAATCTTTTTAAAGGTCTATGGTTTTCATTAATCATACCTTTGATTTCCTTGGTTAGATGAATTCCAAAATACCATTTTGAGGGTACTTTGAATGGTTTCTTTTCTTAATTTTATTCTTAGTAGGTTCATTATTGGTGTACAGAAACACTTGATTTTTTATTTTATGGAAAAAAATAAAACAAAATTTTGTTACAAAGTAATAGCAGAAAACAACAGTTAATTAAATGCATATTGTTATCTTCAAAATAGTTACTCAGAGTACAAGATATGAATATAAAAATTCTCTACATGATATTAGCACAAATCTTTCATGTCAATGAACTAAGAGAAACTAGTAATATAACTATCTTGTATTTTTTTCCTTTTTCCTTCCTTTCTACTTAATACAACCACAGTTCCTCTTTCATTTTAAATAATTTCTTCCCATTTCACAGTATCTATTGTACATTTTAGTCCTTGTTTACTCTTTCAGTTTCTCCATGGAGGGGGACAATATAATGCTTATACATGTGAGTCTAATTTCTTTCGCTTATGAGTATGGTCTCAAATTGCATCTATTTATCTACAAAAGTCTCAAGTTTTTTCCTACTTTTGGCTAAATAGTACTCCATTGTATAAAAAGACCATGTACTCCATTTCTCTGTTGATGGACATTTGGGCTGTCTCCAAGATTTAGCTATTACAGACTGTGCTGCTGTAAATATGGGTACACATATATTGTTGTGATGTTATGTTTTTAATTCTAACAGGAAGATACCCAGAATATGAACTGGCTTGAATAAGACTTCTAATCCTAGCTTTTTAAGGAATCTCCACACTGGTATGTACAGTGGTTGTGCCAGTGTAAGCTCCTACCAACAGTGAAGAAGGGTTTCTTTTTCCCCACAACCCCTCCAATATTTGTTATTAGTTGATTTCTTGATGATAAGGATTCTTTCTAGGGTGAGATGGAATCTCAGTGTTGTTTTAATTCACATTTCTTGAATAACTAATGATGTTCAGCATTTTTTCATATATTTGCCACTTGTATTCTTTCATCTGAGTTTTGTGTATTCATCTGAGATGCCCATTTTTGTACTGGGTCTTTGAACTGAGGGATCTGATAAATTTTTAATTTGTGTAGGTTCTAGATATAAGTTCTTTGTTTGAAGGACTATTGGATAAAATTTTTTCCAATCTGTGGGTTGTATTTTAACTTTGTTAGTGATTTCTTTTTATATGCAAAATCTTTTTAATACGATGAGATCCCAACTGTTGATTCATTTTAGCATTTTAGGGTGATCTGGATTTTGTTCAACTAGTCTCTGCCTATATTCATGCCACCTAAGTTTCTAAGTATTTTCTCTTTCAGCAGATTTAGTATTTCTGTTTTAATATTTAGAGTGTTGACCCATTTTGACTTTAGTTTAGTACATGATGATAAACATGGGTGTCTCACTTTTCACTCATTGCTGGAACAAATACCCAACACTCAAAACAAAGGAAGGAAAGATTTATTTAGCTCACAGTTTATGAAGGTTTCAGCTCACTCTCCCTGGGAACTCAGCTGGTTCCCAGGGACAGTGGCACATGGCACAGAGCAGTAAGCTGTTCATGGTAGCAGAAAACAGCAAAGAGCAGAGGAGGAGGAGGAGCTGCAGTGTCTATCAAGCCTCTCTCTCTTCCTTTCATGCCAGCTGCGAAGACTACAGCTCCCCCAAGAAAGTGGTGTTGGCTGCTGTGAAGATCTGAGTTCCTTCAAAGTAGGGAGGCTGTGTTGATCAAGCTCCTCCAAGGAAGTGGCCCACAGAAACCTTCCTTAACCCCTTTATATACCCTTTAAGTGCTCAGTCACTCTGGTACAGGTCCTCCCCACCCTAAGGAAGGACCCTCCATGCCCTAGGGTGGGATCCTCCCTGCCTCACGGGGTGGAGCCCTTCACATCTAGGGCATGAAATCATGGACTAGATCCAGATAAATTGACACAAAATGTATCAATCACTACAATCCACCCCTTGTCAACTTGGAAAATAAGCATACTTCTTTAAACCAGTCTCCAGATACAAAAACATGTTTATAAGCATTTCATAACTTCAACATTAGAACACAGGTTTAACTATTATTAAGAGTAACACAGCTTTAACAATTCTTAAGAATCACTGTTAAGTCTACCAACATTATATTACTTGAGAAGCATAACATTCTGCACCTGGCCCCTCAAAGACTCATGTACATCCCTTTATGAAAAAGGCATTTTAGTTTATCCGCAAAAGTTGCCGAAGTCCTAACAGCTTCAGCATTGCTGAAAAGTCCAAATCCCAAGATCTAAGGCAAACTCTTAGCGGTGAGCCCTGTACAAATGAAAAGTTAAACAATTCCAACATTCAGTGGCACAAGAAAAACACCATTCCAAAAGGTACAAGCAGCAGGATACAAAGCGTTGGGCCCAAAGCAACTCCAAAATACAGAAGGGCAAACATCAAGTCCTGTAGCTCCATGTGGAACATCTGAAGCAATCTGTAATGAGTTGCAAGCCTTATATGGCTCCGCCCCTATGGCATTTCTGCTGGTAGCTCCCATGGCTTCTCTCTCAGGATTGCTGTGCTCCCTTTTTGCAGCTTTCCCTAGACAATCTATGTGCCTAGTTTTTTCTAACTTCTGAGGTTTCCATTAAATAGTCTTCTCACTCACAACTTTACACACTGCCTTCTCAGGGGCACATTGCTTGGTCTCTCAGTCCTTCTCTAATCTCAGTGAAAGCCTTCTTAACCTCAGAACTCCTGCACTCTGAATAAGCCTAAAACAAGCACCATGTAAATGATGCCAAGGGCTGCTGCCACCTGGAGCAGTAGCTAGGCTTTCCTTTCTCTTGGCTGTAGGGGTCAAATGCCTGGATTGCTGAGCACTCTGACCCTGATTCCAAGGAACAAATTCTTGGCTGCCACCTCCATTCTGGAACATGGAGCTCTACAGCTTTCTCCTCAAAGCAAAGTCCCTCACTCATGATTCTGAGGCTGCAAAGGGTGAGAACCTGCCATTTTTTGTGATGCCCTCAGGTCATCTTTTCTACTCTCCTGTTTCTCCTGGATAAAGGAGATCTCAAACTTATCTTTCCAGTCCACAGCCTTCCTGGCATTTCCTTTCCTGTCAAACTCATAACATTTAAAATTATCCTTCTGAGCTCTTTGCTCTTGACTTTCAACATATATCTGACTAAAAGCCCCCAAAATAGCCATGCAACTGCCCCAACATTCAACTGCCTTAAGATTTCTTTTGCAAGATTAACTAGTCCATCGTACTTAAGCTCAGTCTCAGGCAAAGTCTCTGGACAGGAGCAAAATGCAAGCTTTCTACCAAGCCATAACACAAATAATCTGTACTCCAACATCCAATGCAGCCCTTCTTCCCAGCAGAAACCTCTCCAGCCTGGTCTTTACAGGCAGGCTTTCTGTCAGTATTCTGATTGAGCTCTGACCAGAATCTCCCATACAGAAAAGCTGAAGACATTCCAATTCTTTGCTAGTAGGCAGTATCTCCAAACCTTCCCTATTTCTTCCCATAAGCCATTCGCAAAAGCTCGTAATCCACATTGTGAGGTATAGTCACAGCAGTGACCCCACTCCCCTGGCACCAAATTCTGTCTCAGTTACTTTTCACTCATTGCTGGGACAAATACCTGACACCCAAATTTAAGGAAGAAAAGGTTTATTTAGCTTACAGTTTGTGGAGGTTTCAGTCTATACTTGGCTGGCTCCCAGGCAGAGTGGCATGTGGCAGAGAGCAGCAGTTCATGGCAGCAGAAAACAGCGAAGAACAATGGGAAGGGCATCTGTTGGAGCTTCTAACCAGTCTCTCTCCCCTCCTTATATTATAAACAAGCTACCTTGGGGCGGGGAATGTAGAACTCACACAGTGTTCATACCCTCCTTTTTAACCAGATGAGGATGTTTATAACTAAGAATCCTGGGTCTCTGCTACATCACTTAATTGAACTTCTAAACTTCTCAATTTGACACAATGTATCAATGGGCTTTTGCTTTAGTCTTCAGCATGTGGAAAGCCAATTTTTGCAGCCCATTTGTTAAAGAGGCTATCTTTCTTCTAGTGAACTGTTTGGTCCTTTTTTCAATGTTGAGGAGGCTGAATGTGTTTGGACTTGTACCTGCATCTTCTAATCTGTTCCACTGATCCTCAGGTCTGTTTTATTTTGTTTTTGCAAGTACCATGCTGATTTTATCACAGTAGCTTTGTAGTACAATCTCAAGTCTGGGATCATGTTGCCACCCTTTGTTGCCCAGAATTGCTTTTGCTATTTTAGGTGTCAACTGGTTTCAAACAAATTTTAAGAATATTTTCTCTAGTTCTGTAAAATATGCTAGTGGTATGTAATGCTAATTGCATTAAATCTGTATAATGGTTTTGGGAGTATGGCCTTTGTGTGTGTGTGTGTGTGTGTGTGATGCCAGGGACTGAATTCAGGGCCTTGTACTTATCAGGCAGGTGTGTACTCTATTGAACCATATCCCCATCCCCTTAGCCATTTTTACTATGTTGATATTTTATATTTTATGATACCCTCTTCAACCTCCTTTTACAGAGTACTATAATTTTAATGTGTAAGTCTTTTACTTCCTTTGTTAAATCAATTCCTAAGTATTTCATTACATTGGATGCTATTATGAAGGATGTTATTTCCCTAATTTTTCTATCAATGGGTTTTTGTTTGTGAGCTAGTGATTTTTGAGTGTTGACTTTTTATCTAGCTATACTACTGAACTTGTTTATTAAATCTAAGAGCCTTCTGGTGGAGTTTTTGGGGTATTTTATGTACTGTACCATGTCATCCTCAAGTAGTGATAATTTAATTTCTTCCTTTCCTAGCCTTATTTCCTCTTATTTCTTTCCCTTGTCTAATTGCTCTGACTAATGTTTCCAGAACTATATTGAATAGAACTAGTGACAATGGACATCCTTGTTTTGTTATTGATTTTAGACTGAAAGCTTTCAATTTTTGTCCTTTGAGCATGATGTTAACTATTGGTTTGTTATAAATGGCTTTTATTAACTTGAGGTGAAAATCATCCATTTTGATTTTTTTGTAGGGATTTTTAACATGAATGAGTGTTGGACTTCATCAGAAACATTTTTTCAGCATCTATTAAGATGATCATATGATATTTGTCTTTGGCTGTATTAATATGGTGTATTACACTTATTGATTTGTATATATTGAACTATATCTTGAAGAAAGTATTCTTCAATCTATTGATTCTTTGTACTGTTTTCATAGTCTCGATTGTATTAATTTCTGCTCTTATCTTTATAATTTCTTCTTCCTATGATCTTTATGTTGTTTTGCTCTTTTTATTCCAGAAGTTCAAGCTTCAATATTAGGTTGTTTATTTGAGGTCATTCTGTTTTTTTGATGCAAGGGTTCATCATTATAAATTTTCCTTATAGGACTACTTTAATTGTATCCCATAACTTCTGACATGTTTTGTTGGCTTTATTATTTAATTGTACATACTGTTTAATTCCTTCTTTAATTTCATCTATGGCCCATTGGTTGGTTAAAAGGGTGTTGCTTAATTTGTATGTGTTTATATAGTTTTTGAGGTTTCTTTTACCATTGATTTCTAATTTCATTGCACTATGAATGGATAATACGCATGGTATAATCTCAGTTCTTCTGCATTTAATTAAGCATGTCTTATGGGCTAATATGTAGACTATTTTGGTGAATGTTCCACATGCACCTGAAAAGAATGTGCATTCTAATGTTGTTGGATAGAACACTATAGATATCTACTAAGTCCATTTTTGCATAGGTTTGGTTTAAGTCTACTATTTCTTTGCTGATTTTGTGTGTATTTGATCCATCTAATTATGAGAGTGGAGTACATACATACATGTGTATATATATATCACTGGATATATATATATATATATATATATATATATATGGCATTGATTTTATTTTTTTAATTTATTTTTTTTATTTTATTGAAGTACAAATATCAATCAGACAGTTTCAAGACATCTTAACAAGACAGATTTGATAAATTAATACATTGCAAACTGTTTTCATAATGTTTTGGTGCATACATGATATTATATTTACAGATATCATTTTAGCAGATATCTCTTATCAGTGAATTAAGAGCGTAGCTGCTTACTTATCTTATTTTTTATACATGAATTATATCAAAAATTCAATAATTATTTTCCTAGTTGATGACCGTAGTACTAGACGCCGACATAATATCCTGTCCAACCACCATTAGTGCGGATCTTGCCTCTCACAGGATTATGTAGGGGCACAGCGTTATCTATCCCAACTGTACTGTGTATACACACACATCATGATTTTTTCTTTCTATACCCCTTCCTTTGTCTACACCTGTCAAAGGTGGGCACTCCATTGTCATTCAACTAACTTAGGTGCTTGAACTCGACACCACAGTCCAACACAGTCCAGCATTCCACAACATATATATATATATATATATATATATATATATATATATATATATATATATATATATCACTGGATATATATGTATCACTTTGCCTCTTTGATAATTCTTGGCTTGAAGTTTCCATTGTCTGCAAATAGAATAGCTACCCTCTGTTTTTCACTGGGTTCCTGTGGCATGGAACATCCTTTGACTTTTAGCCTATGAATATCTTTTGAGCTAAATGTGCTTCTTGAATGCAGCGTGTTGTTGGGTCTTGCTTCTTGATTCATCCTGCCAATCCATTTCTTTTGACTGGTGAGTTGATATCGCCTCCATTCATGGTTAGAACTGATAGGTACTGGCTTATCTTTTTCATGTTATTTCCCTGTTGTTGTTTCCCTATCTTTCCCTCTGTTTAATAGCTTGCTCTGCCTGACAGTTTCTTTTTGCTGGTGTTTTGTGCTTGTGGTCTGCATTTTCTCTTTCTAATATATACTTTAGGGCATTCTGAAGAGCTGGTTTGGTGATCATAAATTTCTTCAGTTTTTTTTTTTTCATAGAAATATGTTATTTCTCCATTGATTCTGAAAGATAGTTTTGCAGGGTAAAACAATCTGGGATGGAGATTGTTTCTGTTTAGAGCTTGGAATACCTCATCTCAAGCTCTTGATTTGAAAGGTTAATGTTGAAAAGTCTGCTGTGATTATGATGGGCTTTCCTTTATAGGTGATTAATTTGTTTTCTCTAGCTTCTTTTCTTTGGTACTGAATTCTTTAACCTCTTTTAATATTCTGTTCTTATGCTAAATATTGATTATTATATACTATTGTATATTTTCAATCTTTTGGCAGATTGGTTAAGAGTGTGTCTATTGTATTCATCCTTACAAAGGACCAGTTCATTGATTTATTGATTCTTTGCATTTTAGTATTGTTCTTGTTCTGCTAAAACCTTGGGTGGATTATTAGATTATTTATTTGGGATCATTCTGCTTCTCTCAGATAGACATTCACAACTATAAACATCCTTCTTGGGAACACTTTCATTATAGCCTATATGTTCTCATGTCTTCTATATTCATTACCAGTTGATTCTAGGAATTGTTTAATTTCTCCTCTAATTTTTTTCTATGACCTACTGATTATTGTTTAAAAGAGAGTACAAAACAGTATTAAAACAAAAAACATTACAAATGATACAAAATTTTACTAACCAAAAAAAATTGAATTTGATGGTATTTGTTGTATTGCTTAATATTGTCTTCAAATTAGTTGTTAAAATTACCAGCTGGGGCTGGGGTAATAGCTCAGCAATCTAAGTGCGTGCCTGGCAAGCACAAGGACCAGAGTTCGATCCCCGGCACTGCATACTATGCTGGCCCTGGAACCTGGTGTAGTGGTGCATGCCTGTAATTCCAGCACTGGGAAGGCTGAGACAAGAGGATCACTACAAGTCTGAAATTCATAGTGAGACCCTGTATCTAATCAATAAATAAATAACCAGATATATGCATGCAAAATTGGAAGAAGAAAGAAAAAAATGTTACAAGAAATTAAGAAGAGAAAAAAAGAAAAAAATGAAGAGAAGACAAAAAATTTTAACTGCTTCTTCCCATAGGCCAACAGAAATCCACAGTATAATTATCTAAACCCTCCTGCTTACATACGTAGATATACTTCTTTCCCCACTGTGACTCCTGTCTGTCTCTTCATTTTAGTAATTCCTTCCTTTTTAAGACTCATTCTCTTTTCACAGAATCTACTGTACCCTTAAGAGATTACTTTGTCTTTCAGGTTCTTACACTAAGGGGACAATGTGATGGTTGCACATGTGAGTCTGATCCATTTCACTTAACAGTATGGGCTCAGTGTGACCCTGTACCAAATACACAGAAAAAAAGAATATGGTCTCCAGTTGCATCCACTTATTGATAAAAGCCTCAAATTTATCCCTTTTTTTAGTTGGATAATACTCCATTGTGTACAAATACCGCATTTTCCTTATCCATTCCTCAGCTGATAAACATTTGGGTTGCCTCCAAGATTTAATTACGACAAATTGTGCTGCTATAAACATGGGTGCACATAAACTGCTGTGGTGTGATGTTCCAGTTCTTCTGAAAAAATACCCAGGAGGAGAACAGCTGCATTGAATGGGACCTCCAGTCCTAGATTTCTGAGGAATCTCCACGTTGATTTCCATAGTGATGTTACCAGCCTGTACTCCTGTCATCAGTGGAGAAGAATTCCTTTTTCCCCACAACCCCTCCAGCATGTGTTATTGGTTGACTTCTTGATGATAGCCATTCTTTCTGGGATGAGATGCAAATCTCAGTGTTGTTCTAATTTGCATTTCTCAAAAGATCCGTGATAATGAACATTTTTTTGTATATTTATTTGCCAATTGTATTTCTTCATCTGAGAAGTGTATATTCATCTCAAATGCCCATTTTTGGATTGGGTCTTCGAATTTTGGTAGTCTAATTTTTTCAAATTCTTTATATGTTCTTGATAAAAGGCCTTTGTCAGACAAGCTGTTGGCTATAATTTTTCACAGTTTGTGGGTTTTCTTTTTGCTCTGTTGATTTCTTTTGAAGTGCAGACAATATTTCTTAATTTAAGAATACATTGTTTAATCTCCATGTGTTAGCATCATTTTTATTTCTTCTTTTCTAATTGAATTCTAGTTTCTTTGTACCATGATCTGATAATATGTATGAGATGATTTTGACTCATTTGTATTTATTTAAGCATATACTATTGGCCAGTATGTGGTGTATTATGGAGAAAGTTCCATATGCTTCTGAAAAGAATTTGTTTTGTTATTTTTGGATGAAATACTCCAGGTAGTTTTTAAAATCATTTGTTTGATGGTGTGCTTCAGTTCTGATATTTTTTGGCCAAGATGATCTATTTGTGAAAGTGGGATGTTGGGGCCCCTCTGTGGCTGTGTTAATATTTGTCAGATCTTTTATGTCCAGTAGTGTTTGTTTTATGAAATTAGGCTCACCAGTATTTGGTGCATATGCACTTAAAATTGTTTATGTCTTCTTATTAAATTGTTCTCTCAACCCATTACTTGACTTTCTTTGCCTAGTCTCATCTTATTTGGCTGCATTACATATCATATTGTCTAAACCTTTGGGTTTTGGTCTATAAATTTGAAGGGTTAGTATGTTTTAGGTATAACATGCTATTTTATTTTTAAAATCCCATCTGCAGATCTATTTCTTTTGATTTTGAGTGAGACCATTTACATTAAGAATTAATTCTAAAGGTATGACTAGATCCTCTCATTGTAATTTTCTCTTTCTTTCTTTCTTTCTTTCTTTCTTTCTTTCTTTCTTTCTTTCTTTCTTTCTTTCTTTCTTCTTTCTGTCTGTCTTGTTACTGATTCCTTTACCTTTTCCTTTTTGTTGGCCGCTCACCCTGCTTGCTCTATTCATTCTAGTAAGACCTTTGATTTTGATGTCTTCATTGTCTCTGTCTATAATACCCTCGAGTATTTTGTGTAGTGCTTGCTGGGTAATTATGAATTTTTTATGGTGCTCTTTGTTGTGGCATGTTCTTATTCATCAATTTTGAATGACAGTTTTATAGGATGTAATAGTCTAGATTGAAAATGATCCTTTTTTTAAAAGTGATTTTTTTAAGATTGAAGAAACTTCCTCCAGCTTCTCCTGGCCTTTCAGGTTTGTCTTGAGAAATGTGCTATAATTCTAGGAAGTTTGCCTTTATAGGTAATTTATTGTTCTAATGGCTTTTAAAATTTTGTCCTTGTGTTGGACTTTTAAACTTTTATTATAATGTCTTTTATTATAATATAAAGTTATATTTTAACTTTATATAAAAAAAGTTATTTTCTCATGATGCATATTTGGGCTCCAATATGCACTGATTCTTGTATCTCTCTATGTTTGTGAAATGTTCTGCCATGAAATCAAACTTTTTATGCCATTCATGGTGTCATCTGATTTTCCTCTAATTCCAACTAACTGTGTTTGTTTTCTGTGTGTCATATAGCCATTATTAGATTCATTTTCTATAATCTATTGATTTAAATACATTGTGGGTGTATGATCCTTTGCTTCAGCTCTATGTACTTGTCCTGATACTCGTTCCTTATAATGACTACTTCTTCTGTCTATATTTTCAAAAGGATAATTTTATCTGGATTTCAACTTGGTATCCTTTTAGGAACGCTAATACGTGCTAAACTTCTTATTTATTTTATAATTTTGGTTAGCTCAGCCTACTTTATATGCATCTTTAAGCTCACTGACAATTTATTTAATTATCTCTTTAGGTACATTGTCTTGGAGCTCACTCAGTACCCTATTGGTTATTTTTTGTGCTTCTTTTATCAATTCACATACATTAACTGTTAGTTTTTTTTTAACTTTCCCCATCAACTTTGGCTTATATTGGCTTTGGTGGAGTTTAGAGTTTGAGGAAGAATTTTATTGCCTTCTTTTCTCATGATTCTATTGTTTTAATGTTTTTGGTTTTTTTTTTTTATGGGTAGGTTACTGAGTGTTGAGGGTCAATAAGAGAAGAAAAACACTGTTGCTGGTACAGAGATCTAGGGCCAGGGAGATGGCTCAGTAGAATAAGTGCTTCCCTGGCAAGCACAGGGGCCTGAGTTCAATACCTGGTTCCAGGGGGAAAAAAAAGTACAGAAATCTCTTCGGTTCCTGCTTCTTAGTGATGTCAACTTGGTTTTATTTGCATTTTGATATTTATCTACCTTTGTCACTCGGGTTAATACGATAATAGGATTGTGTCTTGTTTCATCATCTCTGGTGGTGGCTATGGTATGACAAGGAAGGTCTCAGAGCAGCTGGTCCATAAACAGATGTGCATAGCCAGAGGAGAGTTCTTATGGTCCAGACCATCTTCTGGATGGTCCATTAGTTTTGTATGTTCTGGCTTGGGCTCAGCATTTCCTGACTTATGGAAGTATATGTGCTTTCCTTCCTAAGCATATCCAAGTGCCTGATGGTTGACAAAAATACAGGTTCAGAGCGTGAGACAGTTGTAACCTGAAGCACCCGAATTCTCCTCCCTCTGATACTTTCCCCTACAGTAAGGTAATGTGGGTCATTGCTATCATGCAGACTGCAGAGTTCATTTTGGCTTTCAGTGCTTCCAGTATTCTCTCTGTGTCTCTCCTACCCTTGCAAGTTACAAAGCAATACAGGCTGCTGAAGAACCGTGGAGCCAGTGGATCAATTCTTTTCAGCACTGAATAACTCATTGTGTGTATGCACCACAATTTCTATTCACCTATGTAAGAACATCTCTGTGGCTTCCATATTTTGGCAGTTATGAGTAATGCAGCTATAGAATCTATGTATTTTTCCCCTTAATTCCTCTTTTATTCTCTTTACTTTCCCCATGTTTTGATCATCTTCTTCTTTTTTACACATGTCTGTAGTATAAAATATTTACATTCATTGTGTGGCGCTGGTACACCATGTAATACATCCCAATTCATTATTAAATTTCTTATCCATTCTTTCCATCGCCTCTCCCTTCATCTCTTGATCCCTTTCTCCTTTCAGAACAACGCTTTCATAATTCCTGTCATCTACTTTTTATTTTTCATCTTTAGTTTTCCTATGGACTTCTCATATAAGAAAAACTGTGATATTTAAGTTTGTGTGTCTTATTTATTTCACTTAACATTTTTATGTCAAGGTGCATCTATTTTGCTACAAATGAAAAGTGTATTTTCTTTATAGAAGAATAGTTCTTCATTGTGTGTAAATACCACATTTTCTGGTTCCCAGACTTAATTATTATGAATTGTACTGCTATAAACATGAGTATTGCATTATCATTATAATGTGATTTTTTTTTTTTTTTTTTTTTTTGCGGAACCAGGGATTGAACTCAGGCCCTTGTACTTGCCAGGGAGGTGCTTATTCCACTGAGTCATCTCCCTGGCCCCTATAATATGATGTGTTGAACTCTTTCAAGAAGATAGCTAGAAAGTGAACACTAGGTCAAATGGAATTTCTAGTTTTAGTTTTTGAGCAATCTATATTGACTTCCATTGTTTTTTTCCTCTGGCTTATATGTCTATCAATACTGTAAAAGGATTCCCCACACACCCTAAGTCTTTCCTGCATTTGTTATTTTTTGATTTCTTAATGATGGATGTTCTTTCTCGAGTAAGATGCAATCTCAGTGTTGTTTTAATTTGCACTTCTCTAACAGTCAGAAATGTTCAGCATTTCTTCATATATTTATTGATCATTTGCATTCTTTTGTGGTGTCCATTCATACATCCATTTTTTATTAGGTCTTTATTTGGAGGGTTCTAACTTTTTGAGTTCTCTATATATTCTAGTTATGAATCTTTTGCCTGAGGAATCAATACCAAAAATGTTTCCCATACTATAAGTTGTCCTTTTATCCTGTTGGATATTTCTTTTGCTATGTAGAAGCTTTTGATGGGATTCCTTGTTGTTGATTTTTAACAATCTCCCATAAACTAGGATGTTGGTAGTAATGTCTTTATCTATGCCTCTAACTTCAAGAGTTTCCCCTATTTTGTCTTCCAGATGTTTGTTTTTGGCTTACCACTTATTTCTTTGATCCATTTTGATTTTAGCTTAGTGCACTCTAAGTTAATGTGAGATCTGAGTCTACCTAGAGCCAGGTAGGTTCGGCATGCAGATTGTCAGTTTTCCCAACATCAATAATTAAAGAGATTATCTTTCTTGCACTATGTGATTTTGGCCCCTGTGTAAAAGATGGTAGTTAAATTTACTTGGGGTTGCTTCTGCATCTTCTCCTCCACTCCAGTGATTCTCTTGTCTGTTTTTGTGCCAGCACCATGCACACACATTCTTTGAGTTTTTTCTCAAAGAATAAAAAATAGAGGCTAGGGAGATAGTCCAGTAGGATAAGTGCTTCCCTGGTAAGCACAAGGGCTTGAGTTCAATCCTCTGGTTCCATAAAATAAAATAGTAATAAAAAATAAAAAAGAAGGGGGAAAGATATATCTATGTATATATGCAAGATAATTTAGATAATTGTATGGCCAATTTCTGCTAGTCTTTTGAAAGGAACAGTTAATGCTTTTTTTCCTTTTTATTATTGTTTTTTCTTTTTAATTTCTTATAAATTTTTGTTGTTTTTTTGTAACCAATTTTGCATGTTCATATAAGGTAACCTGAACAACTAATTTGAAGGTAAGTAACATCACTAAATATAACAACCATTGTTAAATTCCTATTACTTTGTTTAGTGAAATTTAGTGAATATTCACAAAAACTCCCTTTAATTCAACTTTTAAAAAGTACATCAATAATAATCAGACCCCTTATCAATCTTTTCTTCTCATCTACCATTATTCCCTTGCAAACCTAACCCTTTTTGCACCTTCCATTCACCCCATCCCACTCCACCTCCCTCAATGCAGGACAACCATGCACTGTAAATGGCCATAGTGTGCCCAGAGAATAGAAAACAAGGGAAGTTAACTGCAAAAACTGCATGTTTTTGTGAATATTCACTAAATTTCACTAAACAAAGTGAACTGCCACATAGAAGTGTAACAAAGAATCTATGAATGCTGTTATATCAGAATTATTTCAGAAAGACATAGTAAAGTTAAAATCATTTTAAATAACCAACAGAGAGAGTAAATACTAGTATTGGGAAAAGCTGAAAATTATTTATGAGGAAGTAAATCCTACAAAAGTCTTCATATAGCAGCTCCTGAGACCGGCCAGAGACAGCGCGGCCGACTCCGCCGTCCTGCTCCATCCCGCCCGCCCCC
>PVKA01025014.1:9980-33579 GCA_004027165.1 Ctenomys sociabilis
TGAATCTTTGATATAATTCAGCTATAAAAAAACCTGTAAATATAATTTCATGTATGCACCTTGTACAATACCAAAATGTTATGAAAACAGTTTGCAATGTATTAATTCATCGACTCTGTATGGTTAAGGTGTCTTGAAACTGTCTGATTGACATTTGTATTTTAATAAAATAAAAATAAATGGAAAAAAATAAAATAAAATAAAATTTTTATATCGGGAGCAGTTCTGTGGTATCCAACACATTCTTGGTAAAAAAAAATGACTGGCCAAATTTTTCAGTGCTCCCATCCTCAGGAAAGTACCATTTTCACAACACAAAATTCCATCTCTGTTTCTAGTACTCTACTCCCTAATGGTACACCTCCCATGTCATCTATTATACATTACCTTGTGTTATTTATCTTTTACAGATAATCATTCAGATCATAACATACAATTTCTACAGCAATATTAAAGTGCATGGCCCAGAAGCAGAATCTGACTATGCGTCTATATAATCACTTTTGTGTGCAATGAGGCATCCTACATTTAGTACTCAGCTCTGTGCAGGGCTACTGATTAGCTAGGACTGTTGTTCTACATTTCAGCCACAGTCATCCTCTTCAATTAACACAAGATATTTTACCTAAAATAACCAATTAATGCAGAAAGCATAACCAGATCAAGTTATTTGCTTTAGTTCAAGTATACATTTCTTTATTGCAAGTGATAGGGACATAGTGATGCTTAGAAAGCCACTGAAGAAAATAATATAAATCTAAAGATGGAAAAATTACAGAACTAGAATTCAAAACAAGCCTTGAGAGATTATTAAATCATCTTTCTGCCCCAGCATTAAATAAACTTCTCTTTGTTACAGAATATAGTATAAATGTTATAATCTCTAAAATGGCAAAGTTGGGACTGGGAAGATAAGATAGCTTGGCAGTCTAATCACCTACCCAGCAATTACAAGGATCTAGGTTTGATTCAAGGTACCACGTGCCATGCCACCAGGCCAGCCACCAAAACAAGGCATGTTAGCACACACCTGAAATCCAAGTGCTGGAGCGCTAAGACAGGAGGATCACTATGAGTTTGAGCTATGTAGTGAGACCCTATAGCAAATAAATAAATAAATATTTAAAGAATAAAAAATAAAATTGCAAAATTGTTTTTCAAACAAAACCAAACAATAAGCAAAAAAAGTTATCAGAAATTAAACAGAAAAAAAGTAATCATTAAACTTGAGCTTGAGTCCAAATACCACTGCTGAAAGAGATTCATGATATTTCAGTATTTTCAGGTGAGTCAGAATGGGAAAGAACCTAACAGGCAATTCTGAAGAAGGAAGTCGGATTTCACAATTGAACTATCAAGCATTTTGGATATTTAACAAATGGCAGCACTGATGAGAAGGTAATCTCAAAAGAAAGTTCCAGTGAGGAAAGGAAAGTAACATGAAATGAGAAGCAAAAAAGGAAGTGGGAAATGAGAGCAAAGAGATAGAAAAAGTGGAAAGGAAAGTGGTCAAAGCTAAATGTCAGAATGTCATAGGGTATAGGATGGTACACAGCTCAGTGTCACCTCTTGCAGAAATACTCTCCTCATTCCAACTCTTTCTGTCCCACATATAAACAGCCTAAACAGTGTATAAAGGCTCAGGGAGAGAAAGAGAGTGAGAGCAAGAGTAAGTGAGCAAGAGAGAGAGACAGACAGAGAGTGAGAGAGAGAGAGAGAGAGAGAGAGAGAGAGAGAGAGAGAGAGAAGGGAGGTAAAAGAACAGTCTTTATCCTTTCCAGTAAGATGGGCAGGTTGGTGGAGAAGGGGAAGGTCAGGTACATGAGGGAGGAACTCTGAAAGAAGGAGCTTGAAAGACACTAAAATACCTATGGGCATCTTACTGCCTCTCTGGCAGACTGGAATTTTCCCAGCCTACACAGGTTTTGCTTTCATGGTCACTTGCCCAAACCATATAAGGAAAGCTGTTTCACAGGTGAAGACGTGGTTGTTTGCCAAGGCATCAGGCCTCTGCCCTAAGGCACCCCTACCTCTAAAGTCTTCTGCATCAATCATTTTAGTGTTTTTGTTTTTCAAATATGCAAAGATTTGTTATCACCAATAATTTTATAACATAAAATCTACAACTGAGATATTCATGTTTTAACTTAGAAGAGTGAATTTTTATCTGTCCTTTATCTGAAAAATGAAAGGTAGACTAGGTTTTATAATAACCAAAAAATTGAAATTTTAATTGAAGAAAGGGGAAAGCTTTTCTAGACAGCATAACAAAAACCAGAATAGATTGTGTTTAGGGATGCTAAACTCTTCACTACTAAGCTTGTTCAAACAGGATCTTGGCCTTTGTATGTGATTACAAAAGGTTCATGAATCAAGCAGTTCTGTGAAATCAAATGTATATGATGATGTGTGTTGGAGTGTATAAAGTAAACATGGCAGAATGCTTGCAATCATTGAATCCAGATAGAAAATGCACGGCGCTGTTTGGGTATGAAGCTGCTCCGTCCTACCATGTGAGGAAAGCTCGGCCCCAGTGTGGTGACGGGATGAGTCAGCGGAACCCTTGGAGAAGGGCTGAAGAGAAGGTGCTGAGGGTGCTGCCCTTGGAAGGGAGTAGGTCGTTCTCCAGGAACTCCAGGTGGTTTCCCTGAAAGTTGTCGTGACAAAGGCTTTCCCACCACTCTAGCTTCCCGTCTTGCCACATGATGGCTTTCTGACACATGGTCCAGGCACGACGCTACCAGTAGGAAGTGATGTGATCTGGGGGTCTCTCACAGAGCCCGTGCAGTGCTATCTGCACCCCGAGCCCCCAAAATGTGAGCTAAATACACCTTTTTTCTTTATATTAAAAAAGCAAAGAAAATATATATGTAGTATTCACTATCCTTTTATTTTTTCTGTACACTTGAGATTTTTGTAATAATATACAGTCATATACCACTTCCTATTTTTGTCAAGAACAGACCAAATATATTGGTCCCATAACATTACAATGGAGATAAAACCTCCGGCTGGACAATAGCACTATGGCTGTCTTAATACAAGAGAAAAATGTTTTGCTCTTATATTTGTGCTTATGCTGGTGTTGGCAAACTTACTGTGCTGCCAGTTACATAAAAGTACAGTGCAGATAATTGTGTACAGAAAGTAATACTTGTTAGTGTGAATAAGCAAGTGTGTAACTGATGTAGGTGTTTGCTACCCTATAATTTTCTCACTTTTTAGAGTATTTTGCTTCTACTTTTCGAATAGTATGCTGTGCTATGGCAGTAGCAGCCTCATGCTTTCCTGTTTACAGCATTGTTTGATTATACCAAGAGGCTATATGGAACTGGGGAAATAGCCAGTGGTATAAGCGCCTGCCTGACAAGCATAAGGTTCTGAGTTCAATCCCCAGAAGCAAAAATAAATTAAAAAGTCTAAGAGGCTATCTGAACTGACTGACCTATCATCCATACTTGTGTACGGATGGCCTCATGAGAATGGAATTGCTCATCAGTGAGTTTCTCAGAACATCTCCTCATGGCTCAGTAATGCATTACTTGAGAAAGAACTTCTACAAGCTTAGGCACGTAAGCTGACTGTCTACCAAATTAGTATCTTATAACTTACGTGTCATTTATCTTCTGTATCCATAGTAACAATTTCGTTTGTTATTCTTTGTAATACTCTATTGTATAGTTTTCCATTTAAAAAAATACTAATCCTCAAGAATAGATATTTGGGTTGTTTTCACTTATGGTTATATTAAATAAAGCAACAACAAGTATTTCTCTTACGTATCTTAGCTTGTGTGTGGCTATTTTTTGGATAACCCCTAAAATGATATACAAAGGAAAAATAGTATAAATATTTGACCTTCTGCTAGGGATATAGCTCAGTGGCATAAGCACCTGCTGGGTACTGCAAAGTCCCAAGTTTGAACATCGGCACCAAATAAATAAATAAACTTGACCTTTTGAGATGATGCGTGTAAGATTTTCCTTCTTAAATTGTATCACTGTGTATTTCCAACCACAGTAGAAGAAGCCCTGTTTACTCAGGTCTTAATTGGTTAACAATTTTTCAAATACTTTTTCTGATAAGATAGTAAACATTCTTTTAATTCCTCTTTATTCTGTCATTGAGTTTAACAGTACTTAATGTTTTGTTAGACTTCTGTATTTTTTCCCGTTTTTTCTCCTAAAGTGTTAGTAATGCTTTGTTGATTTTTATGTATACTTTTTTAAGTATCTTAAATAATAAGGTCAAATTTTGCCTTTCAATTTTGCACATGTGGAATAATTTTTTCATTTTCATATAAATGATCCATGAATTTGAGGAGAGTGGCTCTCAATCTCATGTTTAAAAGGTCCTTCCTTATTCCTAAATTATAAAAATCTTGCCTTTATTTTTTTTCTATAATCATTACATTATCTTTTATTTTACATTTAGATTACAACCCATTTGGAATTTAATGTTAACATAAATCCCCTACCTTTTGCTCTCCTTTCCTCAGGCCAGTAAAATAAGTATTTTATTAGTACATTTATAAGTAAAATAAGGGCTGGCAAGATAGTTGGCCCTTATTTTACTTACAAATGTACTAGTCAGCTTTAGTCTAATGTATGGGACTACTTTAGTCAGCAGTCTGAAGCATCTGCTTAGGCAAACTTAGGCAAGCATTCAGGGACCTCCTGCTTAGATAAAGTTAGGCAAACACTCAGGGACCATGGTTCTATCCCCAGCACCACACACGGCACCAAGAAAGAAATGTTGTAAGTAAAATAAGTATTTCTCTCATCACTCAGTGTCTTTCCAAAGTGACATTTGTCAATAAGGTGTGGATTATTTTTCAGTATTCTAATTGAGTTTATATGAAGTCCTACTCTTTAATTTCTTGCCAGTGTGGACATACTGAATTCAAAAAGAATTACTGGCAGACAGCGTCATGGGGACATTCCAGGACATTTTTACAAGTTTCTAAATTTTTGAAAACTCATGTCAAAACCACCCAAGCACCACTAGCATACGAATTTCTCTGCCAACCCTACTGGCAAAACATGGCCTAAGTGTCTATTCTATTACATAAGAAGAGAGTTGAAGTACAAAGTGACATTCCTAGCAGCCTAGAAGGAGTCTATCAACGTCTCCTGCTTGCAGGGAAAGACAATTTCCTTCCACGCTGCCATCTCTTTACTTGTTCTTCGCACACGTGGCAAGTTCAAGTGTAAGGCTTTCTTTACGAAGAGCTTTCAACTGTCCTCTGATCACAGAGCTGACATTAGGAAAACAGGAAACCTGAAGCTCCTGGTAAAGAAAAGAGCCTGCCTCACTGTATTATCAAAACTTCGTTTCCCTTTTTCATTCAGGAATATTCATAACTCCCCCTCTCCCTATGATAGCTGTGAGTCTTGAGTCTCTGCATACATGCAGGAGAACCAAGGTGAGAGAAGGTATATTCTGAGACCTAAAGAATAAAGTTTAAGGCCCTTTCCATTTTTCACAAAAGTATTATGTAAATGAAGTAAGTAATAAATATTATGAAAAATAAATTTCCATGAATGAGGTAAAATAAGCTTAATGTGTTTTCTACTTTCAGTTCACAAAGGTTTCACTTTCTCAACTGAAAGCTAATAATCACAAATTTTCATATCAATGAATTTTTCTTCTCAAGAACCTACTTGGAGCGTAGGTTAAAAATCTTCCTCCTCCTGTCAGTCACATTTTATTTCATTTCTTCAAAGCAGTCCATAACCTATCTCTTCAGGGATGCCATTTCCCCTTTACCTACCAATTCCACCTAGAAACAGATATCATCTATGCATCTAGTCATCGGTTGTTGTATTTTTTCCAGTCACTAGATGAAATCATCTTGTTAAGCAGGTTTATTTCATCCTGATCAAGGAAAACCATGCCAGCTCCTTCCATAGGGCAGTCACAGTGTGCTGTGGTTGCTTCGAGCTCAGTGTGTGACTTATAGAACAGATTCCAAATGCAGTAGAAATATAGCCATGTTCCTCACATGTTCAGTAATATAAGCAAGTATGAAAGCCATGAAACCGAAGTGCATAATTTCTATACTCTAGTTGCTTTTGTAGAATTCACTGTTTAAACTAATGTTTGCTCTGAGGATGGGAAAGTTAACAGAAGAAGGGTGTTTTACAACTTGAATATATTTTGGGGGGTTGTATTTTTATTATGACATATTTGCCATACATCATGATCACATTCATCACAGGGCAATTGTACCTATACACAATAGATCTTAATTCTACTTTTCATTTACAATATATATTTTAGAGTATAAGTTACAAACCAGTCTTCTAACTCTCTATACACCTGGACTATTTTCTCTCTTTGGTTTCTGCCTTAAGAGTGTCAATCCTTCTGAAAGATTGGCAGGGGTATAGGTAGTTGGGAGGAACCACTGCTTTTGGCAGCAATGATTTGCCCAGGTGGAATCCACTCTGTGTCAGATAGGGAGCATGCAAGATTTGGCATATCTCCCAGTGCTGGTCTGCCAGCCTTCACACACTGTGTTTTTTGTTTTTTGTTTTTTGTTTTTTTTAACAAAAATATTGTTTTATTTCTTTAAGAGAGTACAAATTAGAATTAAAAGAAAATTTAAAAGGCATACAGAATTTCACTTAAGAAAGTAATATGAATTTCACAGTATTTGTGGTAATACAGTATTGTCTTCCAAACAGTTGTTTATATTACCAGATACATGAATGTAAAATTAGAAGGAGAAAGAAATCTATAAGAAATTAAGAAGAAAAAAATACATACAATTTGATTCTTTAGGTAATTCAAATATACTAACATAAAGTATCTTCCTTGTCCATAAGTAGCTAAAATGTTGTCAATGAAATAGTCTTAAATCTAAATTATTATAATACATGGTCTGCTATGGAAATATACATGAAGAATGTAAAACTTAATTGATGAGAGTGAGAGAGACAGACAGATGGAGAGAGGAAGACAGAGAGAGAGAGTATACAGATCTAATGATGTTTTTAAGGATGTCGACATGGTTTAGGTGAAGTTTTAGATAAAGGGTATTTGCAAGTGTCAGTGTCATCTGACATCTCTACTGTACAGTTGCGATGTAAACAGAAATCATGCTTTTGAAAAGAAGTATCTAGTTCTGACTTCTGAATCCTAAGTTCAGAAGTGAAACATTTTTGGGTAAACCATGAGGTGCTTAATGAGCCATAACTTTTCGGATGTAAATGACTGCCCCCAAAATAGCAATTTTGACTTATTCTGTCTATTTTGTTGTTTGGTGGGGCTTCTGAGGAACTTGTCCACATTCAAAACTCTAATGTGTTTTGCAAGTATGCTTATAGGATGGCTGAGATTATTGCAGTCATAATTCATGTCTTTTTTTTAATAGCAGTTAATGTTTAGAATTTTCACCTTAACTAACTCTGTATGCTGATATCTTTGATCTGAGGAACTACACAGAGAACAGAAATGTGTAATACCAAACCCATAGTTGAATGCCTCTCATCTTGGTCTATTAAATATATACCATTCCTAATGACTTGTTGATTAAACTCTCTTTAAAATTAATTAAAACAAAAAAGCAAAGAAAAAAGATTTCTTGAAATGAAGCACCAATATTCATTCATTTCCCCAATCTTGAGTAACTGTATCTGTTAATTTCACACACTGTTTTTTGAAAACACTTCCTCTGACTGCTCCTGCCCTGGCAGGGTGGGCCTCCTGTGGATCAGTTTTTCCATTCTCTCATTGCTGCTTAAGTATAGCATTCTGTTATCCATCAAACTTCTAGCCCAGACTCTGCCCTACATCTGCTGAGAAATCTTGCAGACACTGGAAAAGAGACTCCTGATCATGCTGCAAGCCTACCATCCTACCCACCCAACTCAAGCCATAGCCCACTGGGTTTGAATGAGGAATAGGCAGAGACAGAATAGAAAGCACGTGATCTTTTGGTTTGTTTAAACCAGATGCAACATACCTCATGTACCTTGTGAACATGAGATGTGCAGGCAGGCACTGTCCTCTTGGAGCATGACAGTCTCTGAATCCATTTTAATGACCTTTCAAATAAAAAATGAAAGCAAAAATTCATTTTGAGCCCACACTATCTGGATTCTAGAACTATCTAGAATATTTAAGATTGCACAGAGTAGTGGTATAAGATATATCTCATTGAGGTACTTAAAATTCTAAGACTCAAGACCATACTCAGAACCTTGTGAGAAAAATAGTAGTTTAAAATTTAAAATGTTAGTAAGATGAGTATATTTGTTGCTGAAGCCAGCACAGTTAGTAAAGTGAGTGGCAGAAATTTTAAGAAAAAAGACATGAATGAGATGGAATTGTTAAGGAATATTTCATATAAGAGATTGAACTTCAAAGACCAATTTATAGCATTTTACTTTGTATAAAAAGTCAGAAACCAGGAAAAATAAATGACATCATCAGGAAAGGCTTTGATGTTTTCAATGGATAATTAAATCAGAAGTTATCTTCTGCCAAAAAAATACATTTATGATGATATCAGTAAGTTATTACTCAATGAGTGCTTATGTATAACATCATTTATGACACAAAATATAATGGCATTTAATCTATACAGTAAACACAGATTCTTTTACTAGGAATATGCAAACAATAATGAAACTGACCATACTTTTAAGTGAAATATCAGATCTGCATGTGCAAACATCATATTGTCTCCTTAGTGTAAGAACCTGAAAGAGTAAATAACATCTGAAGTGTACAATAAAAAAAAATAACTAAAATTTGTCACCATCACAGTAATTAAGAATGCCAAGATTCAAACATGGGTCATTTAAATTCCAGAGCCAAGACCATAATCAGGTTGATCATAAATCATGCTGCATTCATGTCACCTTCATAAAAAACAGTGCTTTGATACTGGTTGGCCAAAAAGCTCCATTCAGCACTTATGTTGTTCAGTGGGCCTAAAGTGGTACTAGTTTAAAGAGTAATAGCAGAAATTACCCTAGGAAATTATCCCATTTACACATGTGATTTTTTTTAGCAAGTAGACTTTAGTGACTTGGAGGTGGGGTGGTATGTGAGTAGTGGGATCTATAGCATTATAGAACTTCTCAGAATAGTCCAAAGTAACCACAGAATTTACAGCCTAGTTTTCTTCACAAAAGAGATAAAGCCATCCCACCACACCACAGTGACACATGCACACCCATGTTTGTGCCAGCAAAATATGTAGTAGCCAAGTCTTGGCAATAGCCCACGTGCCCATCAGAAGATAGATGGATGGAGAAATGTGGCATTTATGTACAATGCAGTACTACTCTGCCATAAGGATAAGCTAGAGACATTGTGGGGTAAATGATGGGTCTCATCAAAAAAAGTCTTAAGTGAAATGAATCAGACACACAAGTTTAAATATCATATTGTTCCTTTTGTTTGAGAAACTGAAAGTGTACATAAGGAGCAAAATGTGAAGATACTGGAAAGCAGGAAGAAATTGTTCAAATGAGAAGAACAAGGGAGGGGAAATGGAGAACATAAGAAATGGAAATGAGATTTTTTAAAAAGAGAATGAAAATAAAACTGAAAAAGGAGGTTTTGTAAATAGGAAGAAGAAGAAGGTTAAGGGAGGTAAAGGGAATGAGAAAAAAATAGAATTAAAATGTACAGTATTGTGTATAATACTTACACATAATACTGTACATCACAATCATTTCCTATGATGAATGTATTCATTACACATGGTAGACATGTGCTAATAAAAAAAAATAAATTTAAAAAATTCACAACATAGCTTTAGATGATTATTACTCAAGAAAAGAGATTTTTCTCTGAATATCAGGTTATTTGAAATGAACTCCCTTATGTAAAAATTGTTTATTGAGTGCCCACTCTGTGTCAGCTCCTGGTCTGTGACACAGTATCAGAAAAGACTTCTTCCTTCTTTTCTGTCCTTGATTCCTTCAGCATCCTCATCACTCATTGGAGAGGGATATGTTGCCTGACCTGACAATGTATCAAAGTAATGTGTGAGACATGATCAGTCCTACTCAGAGGACTGTTGGCTTGCAGCAGTGTGGAAGGCTATTTCTTAGTTTTCCTAAAATAACAAAAAAACTGATGCAATCGGCTTGGATATTACTTAGCAGGAGCAAGACAAAGCTATTGTGTTGGTTACTTGTTTCTCGGTGCTGACACTCAAAATTAAGAGGAAAGATTTAGTTAGCTCACAGTTTGTGGAGGTTTCAGTCCATAACCAGCTGGCTCCAAGACAGGGTGGCATGGCACAGGGCAACAGTTCAAGGTGGCAGAAGACAGGAAAAGCAACAAGAACAAAATGGGGAAGCAAGCCTTTCTTTCCTCCCTTTTATGTATGCAGGCTACACCCTGGGCTGGGGTAGCACTGACACCAGCTCCCATCCTCCTCTTGCACAGGATGAAGATGTTTACCAAGTGAGTACCCTGGCCCCTGCTGAGCCATATTTAGGTAAATTTTGAACTTTCTCAAGTTGACGCAAATGTCTTAACCACCACAGCCACAGAGGATGATAAAATCAAAATGGGACGGTGGATATTGGGGAACAGGTGAAGGAGGTACATTCCAGGGTCCACTTTAACTAGTTATCTAAGGCTGTTTAAAAGTTACCTCCAAGACTCTGTCAATTAAGACAACAACAATGTATTACCTAAGAGGATTTCTATGAATAAGGAATTTAGATTTTCTCTGCTCAAGGTGGCTGGACCTCTGCTGTGACTCTCAAAGGACAGGAGCTAGGACTCCTCCTTTTGCACTGAGTTGCCTCACTGCATTGGGAGTGGAATCTCCAGGGGAACAACCTGACAAAGAGAGAAGGAGACAGAAACAGTATCTTTTTTTAATTTTATTTTATTTTATTTTTTATATATTTAGTACAGGCTCTACAGGGTCTCACTGCACAGATCAGACTCCAAGTGATTCTCCTGTTTTCAGCCTCCCAAATGATGGGATTATAGGTATGCCCCACCCCACCCAGGTCTGACCTCCCCAAAGGGGTGGGGCCAGCATGGCAGGCAGGGGCTTGAGCCCCTAACCCTCTTGCTCTGCCTAAACAGAACTTTAATCTGCTGAACTATCTGGCCTGCTTGCAGTATCTTTTTTGTGACTTAACCTCATAAGTTACAAAGCACCACTTCTACCATCATTGATCAGAACCCAGATTCACAGGATGAAGACACAGAACCCATATCTTGAGCGAGCATATAGTGTTATGCACTATAACAAGAGCATAAGGCATTAGCTAGGCATCTATGTATGGCTATCTGCAGGAATGCAGCCTACAATACTCCGCATAACTGAACTCAAATGGGCCAGTAGAAAAGCTAAATTGAATAGCAAGTGGATGTTTTTGACTCTCCCCTACATTCCAGGCATTTTAGACATTGACAGTAGATGTACCTATGTGTTCGTCAATGGGTTATAATGCAGTATTATTCTGGGTCATCATATTATTAACATGCTAAGCTAGAAGCCAAGGTTCCCAGAACCCCTTTCACTGAATGGTTCTTTGTTAGTTTGCCAAAGGAGAAGCTTACATGAGATTGATTTGGTAGAGGGGAGTAAGGCAGTTGGCATTATTCCTCAAATAGTAGTGAAATATGATGAAGAAAGGATGCAGAGCTGGCCAGAGGGTTTCAGCTTGTCATTGCTCTCTTGTGCTCTGCGTTTAGCTCTTCTCCTGACCAATGACCCTGATGGACAACGTTCACCTCATGCCCATCACCAGATGCTTGGCCATGGACCAGAAAGCAGCAGCTTTCCAGACTTAGCATCTTTCTGTAGTCTTTTACACAAATGCCTCATCTCCTTCCCGCTTCAAGGACTAGACATGCTTAGCTTCCTGAGTTTTCCTATGAACTCGCTGACTCTACCTATGGAAATATTGTAAAGGGAGCAGTTAATGACTTTTCTGATCCTCCAACCTCTGTTTTTGGCATTTAATCACCCAGAACCTCCCATGGGTTTGTTTTTGGTTTGGGGATTTTTTTTAAAATCTGATCTCTGATTCCATAGCATTGATACTAGTCCTGCTTCTCTGGCTGGACTTTGAATAATGGAGTTCCCCCTGGAAACATTCAGACCAGGGACACCACCAAATCTATTTCCTGCCTTATGGCCATCTATTCAAAACATTGTGAGCATTAAGGGCAAAAAGTGCTTGTACTTCAGTTATAGACATATGTGTCATAAAAGGATCAAACTATTAAAGTATCTGCTGTTTATTTTAGCCTTGAATTTTAGCCATAAGACAAAAGGTTGTCTTATATTAAAATCATCTCTTAGGTATTCTCACCCTTCTGAAACTAAGTACTTACATTAGCATTCCAGTCTGGGGAAAGGATGGCGAGGTTGGGAAAATGATGCAAGCTCAGGTCCCTTTTCCCTTTTTGTATGATGAATCTATCCCATAATTTATTAAGAGCCTCTTCTGCCAACCTATGACCAAACCTCAGGTTGGGCAAGGAACAAGATATGAATCCTGCTAAGAATTTACAATTTAGTAAATAAAATGTCTAAAGCATTGATAACTCTGAAGAAAGATAAAAGATTTTTTAAATTGAAATGAAAAGAGTGCCATGCTTAGAGCTACACCCCTGCCAAGCCCCTGGGGTCCCCAGAGGTACATGATAAATAAGAATTTAGAACAAAACAGATTACTTCTGGTTTGTTACTGGTATTTGAGCAGAACCAAGAGAACTTGGTAATGTTTTGTTCATTTGTAAAATATTTTATTTATTAAAATGTTTTATTTAAAGTCTTTTACACCAACATATAATCATATTTTATACCAATGCATAAATGCTGTCTCAGCTGCACTAAGAAGAGGGCTAACAAGTGGTAGGGTGTCATTCCACCCACACATAGCCTTCTGCAGATGGCCATTAGTGCTATATCTGTAGCTCCAGGGTGTCCCTTGTAGAAAGGAGTGTTTCTTTCTACATTTTTTTAAAAAAGAAAAAAACCTTCTTTCTGGCCCTATAAAGCTAGAAAAATAGAGACTCATGAGGAGAGGAAGTTTGTCTTGGCAACAGACTAATCTACAATAACACTGCTACTCATCAACGGTTGGTTCCGAAAGTCACAAAGCCACACCTTAGTTCACACAACCTAGCTAACACCCTGGCAAGCGGCACACTCCCAGACCATGAGAGAATGACTTCCTTAGCAAAAACACAACAGTGGGTGTCTGTTAGAGACAGCTTCCTCTGAAGATTGAGAGAACAGAAACAGAGCTGCCTCTGTTCAAAGCCAGAGGCCCTTTGTGAGAGGATATGCTAACCTTGTTTGTCTACCTTTCCAATCTGGATCCACTTTTTCAGGTTGAACCTCTGATCTCTGCCAGCAGGCATTAGGGAGAGCTTCCACCTCTCAGAAGTCTCCTTGAGCACCCTATCATTGCCCCCACCTTATAGAGATAAAATAAGTATCTACCATTCACTCAAACCTCAGAGTAAGACCAACGGAGCTTAAGTCTCAAGGCCTTCTATAGAAGTATTATTTTTTTCATTGTAAAATAAAGCTCCCAACGCCAAGTCAGGTCTCAGTCTTAAATTTCCTGAAAGAATAGCTATATTGTAATAGGAAAGGGCTTGAGTTAGAAAAACACACACAACCTTCTCCTAGCCTAACCAGAGCTGACAAGAGAAGTAAAGAACCTGTGTCTCCTCCTAATTTTGACAGAAGTCTACTATCAACAATTCCAACCAGTTTTCCTCTCAAAAATTCCTATAAGTCTTGTATGTGTGAAGAAAGTATAGATAGTGTTAACTGAAATGATGAAAGTAATAATGTGTCTTAAGGCAGTTCCGTCAAGGGATTAGGACAACAGAAGCTTGATCTTACCACAGTGTGTGTGTGTGTGTGTGTGTGTGTGTGTGTGTGTGTGTGTTTCTAATGGCTTTCAGGACCTTCTTCCAAATCATATGTACTCTAAAGCTACCAATATCAAAATCAAGCAATTAATAATTAATAATCTTATTAATTGAACATATTGAAAATCGAGTGTTAGAAAGGATGCCTTAAACAAAACATCAATTTAAATTTTTCTTATATATGTTAAGTATCATGTTCTAATTTTACATGACTGAGGTTATACATAAACAGAAGAAGAACAGACATTCATAGACTAGAGCAGTAGTTCTCAACAGAGGGGAACATCCCCCAAAGTATATTTGGCAATAACTACAGACAAAATTTGGTCATCACACTTGGAGGAAAGAGGCATACTTCTTGTGTCTAATTGGTAGAAGCCAAAGATGTTACTAAATATCCAACAAAGTGCAATAAAGTTTTAGAAAACCTGGACTAAAGCTACCAAAAAAAATTGTGGCTTGTCAGCAATTATGAATTTTAAAATAGAGCTTTAAATGTTGGATCTCAGTTCAGATTTAGAGCATTTCTCTCATCCTTCCTAAGATCTTATGCTATCCACAACACTGGTAAAATACGGAGAGCATCAAAAACGCGAAGTTATTTTTACAAATACAGTAAACATCTCTGTGGAGCAGACAGCAGTGTGAGACACAGTGGAGCGCTCTCCTGCCGCTGGGAACAGGAGCAGGCAGTGGCAGCCAGAAGCATGAGTCCTGCCCAACGATGGAGAAGGTTGGTAATGGAACAAGACACGCTGCATGAAACAAGGCTGTCAAAATAAGCTGAGAGAAACTGCTGCATTCGATCCTGGCAGGCAATGGCTTGCAGTGAGCTGAGCATCTGGGAGGTAAAGGAAACGTACACAGATTCTTGGCCCGGAATTGAGCCTAGACACTCAAAGCCTTGTTCGCTGATATCATTAACGTCACCAGGGGAAAAGAACTTTCGCCACCAGCATAAGAGGTGGCTCTGGGCACTGAGCCAAGGGGCCAATGACAATATCTGCAAAACTACAGTATTTGAGACAATATGGGAGAATAAATGTGTACATCACATTCCAAATCATGCAAAAAGACTTCACAATAGGAAAGTTATGTTTTAAAAATTGACAGACAAAGCACCTGCTTAGGAAAGCACAGGGACCAGGGTTGGATCCCCGGCACCACATGCAGTGCTGAGCTGGACATGTAATCCCAGTTCTGCAGGGGCCAAAAACAGGAGGATCACTATAAATCAAAGCTGCATTGTGAGACCCTTACCAAATAAATAAATAAATTTTAAAATAAATAACAAAGGGCATTCCACTGAGAATATACATACATCTAAAAATTTAGCTTTAAAAAATAAAGTTTAACAAAATTATGAGAACCAGGTAAAATAAAACAATATTGAACATTTTAAAATATCAGAAATGTATCTATCAGATGGACTGTGGAGAAAGCTCGGCATTCTTAACACCTGCCTAGGGAAGTACAAAGACCCTGGTTCTATCTCTGGTACCACAAGCTGTGCTGGCCCTGCCCCACACATGCCCCACCAGCCAGTAAGACCAGGATTACATGCCTGTAATCCCATCGCTAGAGAGGCTGAAACGGATCATTGTGAGTTTGAGCTGTGTAGTGAGACCCTGTACCAAATGCATTTTTAAAAAAAATCTGTCAGAAACAAGTTCAGTAGAAAAAATTAGAAAGTGTATTAGTGAGGATTCTGCTGAAAGACAGAACCGAGAGAATGGAGGATGGACAGGGAAATGGGTGAATGGATGGATGGCTGTGGATTTTTGAAGGAATTGGTTCATATAGGTTTTGAGGCTTAGAAGTCCCCCAATAGGTGGAAAGTCTGGGATACCAGTGGAATGGTTCAGTTCAAGCCCTAAAACCTTAGAACCAGAGAAGCCAAATGGTGTAACTTCAGTTCAGAGCCAAAGGCCTGAGAGTCCCCTGGGGTGAGGACTGTAATTCCTAAAATCCAAATGTTGAAAGAGCCTAGAATTCTGATGTCTAAGGGCAGGACAAGAAGAATGTCTTAGCTCTGGGAGGAAAAAGAAAAACAGCAGCTCTTCCCCTGCCTTTTTATTCTGCCTGGACCATGGCCTAGTGCACAGCGCTCCTTCACATCAGAGTGAATCCTTCCCTCCCAGCATACTGACTCACTCCCTTTCTTCAGGAAACATTCAGCAATAAGGCTTTACCAGCTGTGTAAGTTTCTTTAATCAAATCAAATGGACACCTTAAACTAATCATCACAGAAAATTCAGAAGACATGCTTTGACAATCTTACTATCACGGATCTGATTACAATCTCGCACCTCACACATAGGGAATATTTTATGCACATAATAAAACACTTATAGAATAAATTCTATGGAATATTTTATAATACTTAATAAATCTAAGAACATAATAAAACATGTATACACCCAGCCATTACCTAGGGCCTATATAATTCTAGTTATTTTTCTAGTTAACAAATATTTGTGAAATATACAATATGCCCTATTTCCCAACTGCTTTAAAACAGTAACATCTCCAAACTATCCCCTAACCCCTATCTGTTCTCCCAGATGCCTTCTCACCTTTCACAAGAAACAGAGATCAATTTTGGAAGATCTAGTCCTGATAAACTTATGTTATTTCTTTTATGTGCATTTACTCAAATTTTAAAGGAGAGAACTTAAACTTATAAAGAGCCGAGTCACTGTCTCTTCAATTGGCTGATTGATTTCTTGCTCTTATCCCACCACTCAATATTAGTAAATCTGGATTTTGTTCAGTTGCAGGAATTCAGTTTTGTGTGCAGATAAGCTATTTTAAAACTTTTTTCCCCACTGTAAAACTCAAAAAACCTTAAGCCAGATCCAAAAGTATCTATGGAGCTTAAGAGTAGGAAAAAAGAACCCACAGTGTCTTCTCTCCGTGGCAGCAGTACCTAGAGGACCAGTTTGGACATGAATCTGACTTCACTGTTTTTCAGTATGCAGCCTCTAGCAAATTTTCAATCTCTCTGAGCATAGATTGCCTTTTCTGTAAAATAGAGATAGTAAAGTAACAACATGATGCCAGTTGGTCTACCAGGACTGCTATGAAAATAAAGTGGCACAAAATTCAAGCGTACACAGCACCAGCTTAATGTATCAGAACTACTCTGTCCCTAAATCTCTTGTTCTGAAACACTGTGTAAGGACTTCCACCAGCCAACAAGTGTTCCTCCCCAGGAGAGGCAGCTTATCCTGTCAGCCCCACCAATTCCTAACTGATGACATCAACTTCCTGACCTTCACTGTCTGCAGTGGAAAGTTAGCAGCTTGGACTCTGAAACCCAGAGTGTTAGGTGTTAATGCCTACTGGAAATAGGTACGCAGGGAGTTCCATAGATGTGGTAAGTATAAGAAATAGAAACTAAAATCAGCTCTTTAACTCTGAGATTGGAGAGTAAGTTATACATATTTTCTTTATTGTTAGTGCTTTAATATTAAAAACATTCTCATCTGTGGTGTGTAAAAAAGTGAAAGAAAAAACTTGAATCACTGAACAAAGGGGAATTTAATTATATTGTCTTTTATAAACATGTATTAAGTATAAAATATTAAAGTTTCTATAATTCTTAAGTGGGAATACCTTAAGTTCAATATGGTGGTTTATTATTTAGATGTACATTTCAATCTATAACCTTCAGCAAAATACTTTTATAATAAGAATGCATAGCTACATTTGCAGAGGCAAAAATAAGCCACAAATATGAGGCAGAACGTGGTTGGATGTCTTACGATATGAAAATTATGTGGTTCACCAAGTCCTTTGACTTTTTTTCCCCTATTTGTATATTATGTTTGTTTGTTTTCCATCTTCTTTCAAAAGATTCCAAGCCAGATAGTTTCCTTCATTTTCAGGTTGAGTGAGAAAATATTTCCCAGGACCTTCTCCAAACACAAAGTCAAGGTAGCTGCCCTCTTTGAAGCAGCAGTTCGTCTATGGCCTTAGCACCCTGAACGCACCCGATCTCATCTGAAGCAGCAATTCCCCAAGCCCTGGAGCAATACATCAGTTCTCACACTGAAATTATATGTGAATTTTAGCAAGATTGCTTTTGCCATGGCTTCCTTCTGGTGTAACAAAGGAGAAAAAAATATATAACAATAGTACTGCTGCCCTCCTAGGAACTGGGAGATATAGCAATTGAAGGAAAAGGCCCTTGCAGTCCTTTGTCTTCCTAGGTCACAGGCTGGGTGAGGACTGAAGCTAGGACTGTACTGGTAATGGTGATGTCTTCGTTAGTAAAGGTTGTACTTGATCTGTTTAACTTAGTTAAACTGAACCACATTTCTCAGAATTCCCTGTCCTACAGAATTCTGGTTTAGCATGCAGTTATAAGCCAAGACATAGAATTCTAGTTAGTTAGTAAAAGAATAAAAGATTTTATCAGCAAGTATCAGAACTTATAAAATTATTAAAATTTAGAATATTCTAGATTTTGGGGAACCACCAAGAATCTCTCTATGCCACTGCCCAAGCCTATTAAAGCAGAAAGGTGCTGACGCCAGGAAAATGCTGTCTTTGAGGCTTGTTCCAACTTTCATGACAGAAACAGAACCTCCAGGAATGATCCAGAGTGTGGGATTCATAGTGGGGCTTTGACCTGGCACAACTTGGTGAGTGATGACATGATTTAGGTGTACAGTTGCTTCTGGGCTAGACTTTGGATCCTGATGTCAGAAGGACAGGTACTCGGGAGGGGAAAATAGGGGTAAATCAGGAGAAAAGGGCCAAATGAGGGACTCTGCAAGGATTCATTGGAGCCCCCAAGAGAAGCTGGAAGCCACTTTGTTCTCCTACTACTTAGAGCTTTACCTTACTGGTGTGGGTTCCTACAGAGGTTGACGTTATAGTTAAATGAAAATCTGGCCCAGGAATTGGAGAGGCTGAAGGAGGAATCGGCAGGAGCTGAGGGAGGTATGGTCTCCGCTGCCCCCCACCAACAAGGTGAACCAGCAGAGGCAACGTACACATGTAGCAAGAGCACCTCGCAATCTTTACAGACCTCCTGAGGGGGAAAAGGACATGGCAACCGCCACACCTCCTAATGTCCTGCAAGGTCTGATTGTCAAGCTCACTGCTATATAAAGATGTATAATTATCCCTCTTTCTAAGGACTATGCAACAAAGTCTATTTAAAAAAAAAAAAAAAAAGAGGGTTCAGCCGCACAAGCACCAATCTAGCAAGCATAAGGTCCTAGATTTGATTCCCAGTATCACAGGAAAGAGAGAGAGAAAAAAAAAAAAAATACTGGTTATTTAAATACTAAATTGATTGACTGATAGCACTATTTTTATTATAATGAAAATTTCAATCCCAAAAAATATCATTTGTTATTCCTCTGAAATGGAAAATAGTAATGTTATCTCATAAACAAATATGAAGTCCCTCTGCTAACCTTTCTGCCTTTACCCATTCAACATATATTGTTCTATCTCTAGTCCATCACAGCTGAGGGCACAGACAGACTTAGCAGACAAAAATGAAATTGGGATGAAAATTCAAGACTAATAAGAGAGCAGACACTCCCACTAATCCTAGTTTTTTGAGGCAGCTCCACACAGATTTCCAAAGCAGCTGTACCAGTCTACACCCCCACCCACAGTGGAGAAGGGTTCTTTTTTTCCCCACAGCCTTGATGGTATTGGTTATAGATTGATTTCTTGATGATAGACCTTCTTTCTGGTGAGATGGACCCTCAGTGTTGAAACCGTCAGTTCTGAGCACACAGCTAGAATCAGTACACTTTTAAGACAACATTTGCTGACGGATGCTCTGGAAAGACATGTGAATGAGATGAGCATTATGTCTTCCACATTTGCCTTTCTCATAGCTACAAAATCTGTATTCTTCTTGGCTGGGTCATGCTGTTAGGGATGATGCTGTGGACATCAGCTTCCTGGAGTGACCAGCCACACAGGGCCCTCACTGCGAAGGCAAATGACCAAAGTGAATATAAGTACTTCTTTAAAAGTACTTCTCTGGTTATTCTGAATAACCAGAAAAAGAGCCCAAACTCCTTTTTTTTTTGCATGTATTAGATGAAAATAATATTATTATTCTTGTCTCTAAGCATTTAGACTTTTGGACATTTTTGGAAAAAATGCCCAACCACAAAGTTCCACTGAGAATCGCTCACAATGGTTTGAGGCATAGAACTAGTGCCACTTGCTCAGGCTGCTGGTGGCTTCTAATTTGACCAAAGTCTGTAAGTCCAGACATGCAGAATCTTAAAGTAAAATCCAGCCTCAAGACAAGCAATCCAGGCATTTTTGAAGCTGTTGTCCCATAGAGGGTGCTACTATGACACAAACTACAGGAAAACTCAGCAGTACCCCTGCTTACCGGAAGCGTGGGGAAGAAGACCTTGGCGATGTCTACTATCACAGTACTGTATTTGAAAATGAAGATCCTTAGCAATCTTCAGTGGCTTAGGGGAATTCAGTTTACCTAAAGAATAAAATTAGGTTTTAAAAACTTCAAAAGGAAAGGGTATGAGACAGCTGAGCTGTTAAAGACCCCAAGAAACATACTAAGGTTTGAGTTCTGAGAAAGCATTTGTAGGAGAGTTCTTCTCTAGGTGGGAAGGGAACTGAGCACAGAGAAGAGTTTAGTCCAACCCTTCTGCCTCAACTAGGATGAACCAAAGGGAAGCCTGAGAAGAAAACAGACAGGACATTGAGAAACTTCATACTGAAAATAAGAAATTAAACAAAAGAAATTATGCTTTTCCTCCCAAAACTTTGTTGTTTTGACTCTTTGTTCTTTTCCTGTCAAAGCAGCCTGACTGGAAAGCAATGAGATCAGCTAGAAAAACACAACACAACCTTCAATTCTGGGAGGCCAGAGCAAGGGTGGAGGGGCGGAGTGTCCAAGTTTGTCTCCTTACCCACTCTCAAGGCAATTTTTTATACCACTGTTAGACTTTGCATCTTCCCTCTTGTTGCCATAGAATCAGAGAAACAAGTGCCTTGCACTTTTAAGTTGAATTCCCTTACAAACAAAACTGTTTCCATTTGAGGAGTGTCTCACCTCCCACCCTGTCAGAACTGTTTAGAAAAGACTATATATTTTAAAAATATAAGTGAAATCATTGTTCTCATTATAGAAGGAACATACTTTTACTTTTAAAGAAGCAGAAAAAAGAAATCATTCTTACATTGGAATGAATTTGTCCTAGGAGCCCTGAAGGCAGCATTTTGGCATGTTTGCTCAGCTGTGAAGGTGCAGCCTTGCACATCCACATATAGCTATGCATGCCCCTTTTTCTTCCTATTTCCCATAAACTTACTCTTCTGAAGCAGAACTACAAAACCTAGACATGCTCTTTATAGAGCTTTGACATTTTGCTCATTTGTGTCTTACATATTCTTATAAAAAATAATTCAGTAAGGTAGCAATCTGGCCTTTCTGCCCCTCATGAATCTAAAAGTTTGAAAGATGCTAGCAGAAAAGTGTGAAGCATGTGAGGAAATGCCCACAAAGGTCACATGCTCTCTGTCAGTCACCGCTCTCCAAGAAGACACAGAGCTTCACTTACCAGCTGGGGTTGGTGCAGAGAAAACATCTGACAGGAAAACTAGAAAAGTCATGACTTCCCTTTCAATGATTACATGTTTTCTGTAAGTGCAAGTGTATTTTCCAATTAGTAATTCATTGGTCCATTCCTGCTTCTGAAACAGATCAAAGAATAATAAGCCAGTACTATAAACCGGAAACCAGACTATGGAATACATAAAAATACATGAAGACAATATGATATAGTGAAAATAAATTTTTGCATCAACCAGTTTTTCAAAACTAAATTTTATAATTTAGTGAGGATAGTAGTATTGAACACATTAAAATTCTCAATGTTGCTCTTTCAGGACCTTCTTTCCAAGATGACGAATAAAAGAAGGAACAACGGTAGTGCCAAAAAGGGCCGCGATCATGTGCAGCCTATTTGCTGCATGAACTGTGCCCAGTGCATACCCAAGGATAAGGCCATTAAGAAGTTTGTCATTCGGAACATGGTGGAGGCCACCGCCATCAGGGACATTTCCAAAGTGAGTGTCTTCGACGGTTATGTGCTTCCCAAGCTGTATGTGAAGCTGCATTATTGTGTGATCTGTGCTATTCACAGCAAAGTGGTCAGAAATCGACCTAGTGAAGCTCACAAGAACCGAACTCCTCCACGCCAATTTGGACCTGCTGGTGCTGCCCCACGACCGCCACCACAGCCCATGTAAGGGGAGCTGGTCTTAATGGACTGAAGAAAACTCTCTATTTTTTTTTTTTTAACTTAAAAAGCAGGAGGGAAGGTTTTATTGATCTGTGACTCATTTTGTTTCGAATTACGAGTTTTAAAAAAGAATATTCCATGCAGTCATATGAGATACAATTTAAATAGAGAATTTGTCTTCATTGCTTCAATACATTGTGTTAATGTTATTTATAAAAGGAAAATGTTTTTCTGTTAAGTCATCACAAGGTTCATTTATGTAAGTGAGGAAGGATGACATTTGAACTCACTTGTCCTGAAGACTCTCTGTACATTTCAATTCTGGTTGTGGCTTGTGTACTAGAAATCCTATTGCCACTGAAATCTCCAGGAGAAGATGCCAAATTCTTTGACCCTTCCCTTTTAACAGGAAAGCTGTGAGTAGGTAGCAGAGAATGCACTTAAACAAACCTGAGGTCCCATCTTCAGGTCATCTCTCTTCAGGACCTTAGCATTGAACGAGAGTATTTCATTTGCCCTCCTAACAAATAAAACAAAATAAAAAAACAACTGCTCTGTTCTCTCACAATTTTGACAATTTAAATACATCTTTCAAACATTCTCCACAGCTCATATATAATTTCAGATTTCATTAATGGTTATTAAATATATGCCCTGAGGAAGGATCATGTTCTTCATATGAATGGAAGGAGAATTGAATTTATAAATAAGGTGACTCTGTTTTCAAGGACTGTTCATTAGACATATCCAGGACATATTTTTTTAAAAATCACTTAAATGAAAAGTATTTACAGTCTCACAGGATAAAATTGCCATCTCGGGAAAAGATAAATCTTTCCTAAAAATTTCTGAATTGACTACATCTAAAATGTTTATGTCTGCCTAGAGTTGCAAAATTCATTTGGGGGAAATTTTTATTTTTTTTAAATATTTTTATTTTTAATGTATGTTGCTGTTACAGGGTGTCACTGTGCAGCTCAAACTCACAGTGATTGTGCTTTCAGCCTCCCCAGTGCTGGGATTACAGGTGTGCTCCACCATGCCTGGACTCTGGCTGCCTCAGCCCGCCCTGGGGCACGGCTGGCATGGCATGTGGTGCCAGGGATCAAATGGCAGTTCTTGTGCTTGCCTAAGCAGATGCTTCAGTCCACTGAGCTATCTCACTGGCCCTAGGGGCAATTTTTTAAAGAGTGGTTAAAATTTGCATATGGTGTTCAAAAGATTTAGGCAATATGCATGTACCTATTTATTGGTAGGTGGTAAGGAAGATACTAAAAAGATGGTTGAAAACTTTTTTTTTTTTTGGCTGACATAGGCTGCCTTAAGGGCAGGTCTAGTATGGCATGTGGAGCTAGGGATCAAATCCCAGTCTCCTGCTCCTGACTAGTTTGCCCAAGCAGGCACTTAAAACAACTAAGCTAACTGGGAAGCCCCCCAAAATTTTTCTTTCATAT
>PVKA01025015.1:0-33478 GCA_004027165.1 Ctenomys sociabilis
TATATATATTCTTTTTCATTTTCTAAAATCAATATCACTTTCTGAAGTTACTCAGGTAACTCTTGGTGTAGGACAGACTGGAAATCAGGTCTGTATTCTATATCAATGCTAATAGTAATTATAGAATATTAAGATATTAAAAACAAAAGATAAGAAAAATAGTAAAACAAAATATAAGAAAATTCAAAGAAATATAATAAATGGTAGAAATACAAAAATGATAGAAATAAACATTTAAAAATGGTAAAATATTTAAAATGGTAGATTAAGAGAAAAAAATATAAAAAGGCATAATTATAAAAAGAAATATTTAATCTGTTAAATTGTATTATAGGATTATTTTTCATTTTATATGTCTAATGTGCTTTGGTACATATCCTTCTGGAAGAGTATTGAAGAAATTTTTCATTTGTACAGGCAGTTAGCAATACATGAATAAGTAGGTCTTACCTCGTGCTACAATTACATTTTAATATCATATCAGCAATTAAGCAGCCAATTAAATGCATGTACTTTTAAAAAATGATTTTATGTGTCAGACACGCAACTTAGAGTTAAGACACACTGAGCAAAGTAATGTTATTGATTACTGTTGAGCTGCATTTGATAATCCAGTTATTTGAGAGGCTGATGCAGGAGGATCACAGATTCGAGCCCAGCCTGAACAACCTTGTGAGCCTTTGTTTCAAAATAAAATTTCAAAAGCAAAGACATGTGTATGAGTTGTTGAGTATATATCCATCAGGCATGAACCTTTAAAGTAAAAAATGCAGTGTACAATGTTGACATTATTTGTTTAAAGTTAATTTTAAGAAGCAAGCAATCTTGAAATTGTGGTGTGTAAGTTGAGCTGAAGCATGAAAATATTATTTTCTTCTGAAAAATAATTTTAACTTAAAATAACATGGATGTTACCAGATGTACGCATGTAAAGTGGAAGAAGAAAAAAAAGAAAGAAATGTATAAAAACTTAAGAGAAAATGTGCAAACAACTGAAAAAGAGGGACAACAAATGGAAGACAACACTCTATATTACAACAAATACTGTGAAGTTCACAGTACTGTGTTAAGTGAAATTCTGTATCACTTGTAGTTTTTTCTCTTTCTAATTTTTTTCTTCTAATTTGTACTCTCTTAAAAAAATAAAACAAAGAAAATAATATGGATTTTTTTCTACTTATGCTACAACAGAATTTATAATTAAAAACTATTTCAAGGACAAACATTTATAAGTAACACAAAGCATTAATTAATGAGTACTAGATGAAAACATTCTCTAGTAGATATTGTAAAGTGTACTGAAAGTTTATTTCGATATACTTCTTTAACTCAAAATATGAAAGTTAGTTTTAATTTATTGTAAAGATTTAATCTTTGCTAAGTCATGTTAGCTGTCAAGAGTTTTGGGTTCCTCTGTTATACAGAGAAAATCCTTAGTTAATAAAAGTTTAATGCAGTTTAAGCTTCCAAAGATTATTAATCTCATACTCATAATGTATCAAAAGTGCATGTCACTGTTAGCTACTCAAAAGTAATCTGTAGACATTCAATGATAATAATGAATGCAAATCTCCATAGGCACAAAAAGTAATACAAAAATCAGGTAGAACATATTCTAATTCTAAATGTCTAAAGTTTATCTTCACTAAGCAACTTCTGTGCATCTGAAATAATCCCCACCCAAAAAATTAAATGAACATAATGCCTAAGTACTTACTCCTAATAATGGATGGCAGCTAGTGGAGCCAGATAAAATAGAAATTTTCTGTGTATGAATCCTTTGCCAACCTAAGTATTTGACAGAGTCCCTTATCTATAGTTTTTTAGTGTGCTTACCAATAAATTGGTTATGAAGCTCAAATATGTTGGCCATGAAAACCAGATATTTGATAAATTATGCTGAATGCTGTTAAGTACAGAGAAATTGTAGCCAATTTAATTCAGATAATTATTTTTTCATTGATTAACACTTAAATTTAAAATATTTATTCATTTCATAAGACATTTCCTTTAAGGAGCTCAGGTGTTAATTAAATGAATAAATTAATATGAGTTTTCTTAAATTTTATACTTAAATCATATAATGATATTTATGTATAAATGACTACATAAGTAAAAGCAGACACATGAATTTGAAGACTCTGTCTTACAATGTAGTCACTTAGTGAAAACACATTCATTCCTAATAACAAATTTGTAAGATTATATATATGTATATGTATATGTATATATATAACTTAAAATATTAAGTTGGTGGTGAATAACCTGAATTTTTAAATGTAAAGTTCTGGAGCTCTTATTAAGTGGAACTCACTTGGTAAAAGCTACTTAATAAAACTTGCAGTTGTATATACTGGATGGCTGAGCTGATTATACTGAAAATCTGCATCAGCCTTTTAAAAATAGCAGTTACTGTGTAGATTTTTCACCTTGGTCAACTCTGTATGTTGATAGCTGCTGTCTAGGCAACTGCATTAAGAACAGCAAAGTGTAATACAAAAACCATGCTTGAATATGTGACATCTTAGTCTTCTACATGTGTACTACTTCTAATATCATATCAATTATTACTATACTCTCTTTAAAACAAATTTTGAGACTGGAGGTAGTGATGTGTCCCTATATTCTTAGCTCTTGGGAGGCTGTAAACAGATGGACCACTATGAGTATGATCTAGTAGTGAGACCCTGAACACCTTTTAGACCCTTCCCTAAAATACAAAACAAACAAACAACAACAACAAAAAAAATTAAACAGGTTAAAAAAGGGACAAGAACAAAAATTTAAGGTTTCTTCAAAGCAACTAATAATATATAACCATATATCCAATCTTATACAACTATATCTGCTAATTTGAGCAAATGATTTGACTATAAAATATATAACATATCAACCATTGACAATAAGCTAGTCTTGGTTTGAAGATCTGTAATGTATATGCTGTTGCATGTTGCCCTGTTTCTTTCTTTTTTCTGATTTTTGTTCTTGCTTTGCTTTTACTTTTCAAAATAAAATAAAATTAAAAGAATAATAAAAGGAGAATTAATTGTCTTTTTAATAAATAGGAAGAAGTTTCAGTATTACTTAATTAATAGCAAATTAATATTAGTAGCTTATCAATAATGTTAAAGAAACTGCATTTTGTAAATAATTGGTAAGTGATTTGTATATCTTTCTAATTTTCTTGAAAGAAAAATGACACAGTAGAGTGATGAAGAAAGGTAAGACTTTAAGAAAAAGTGAAAGGAGGAAGGAGGAAAGGAGGAACAAGTAAAAGAAAGAAAAGAAAGGAGGGACAGGAAGAAGGAAAAGAAAGAAGGAAAGCAGAAAAGGGGGAAGGGAGCGCAGAAGGAAGGAAAGTGCTGAGAGGAAAGGAGGAAATGCAAAGGAAGGAAAAGAGAATTTCATGTTTGTAAATAGCTTTATTTAAAAACAGAGTGAAAAATATGAACTCCTATTTTTATTCTAATGAAAATTACCTTTTGTGTCCTAAGACACAATCACAGAATACTTTTTCCATTTAAAACAATTCATACATATTTGGGAGAAATTTTAAAGATTACGAAAACAAAAAAAGCCAGGCAAGCTGACCTATGCCTGGAGTTCTAGCTACTGATGAAGCTGAAGCACAAGGATTGTAAGCTTAAGACAAGCTTGGATAATTTAGGGCTACTTTTTTTAAAAAGATAAAAACAACAGAAAAGCTGGGGTATGGCTTAGTGGAGGAGTATTTACCTCGCTTGTGAAATATTATGATGAAAAATTCTTTATAACAAGTTTACATATCAGCAATAAAAAATAAACCTGGAAATGTCAGCTTTCAAGGAGCTTACACATATTAAGCAGCACTCCCCCTTGTCTGTGTGGGACACTTTCCAATTTCCCTATTAAATCTCAAAAATGATGGACAATACAGAAAACTATGCTAGCTTCTTTCTTAGGCACATATCTCTATTTCAATTTTTATAAATTAGTCACAGAAAGAGATTAAACTAATAACTTAAAATTTGTATTTTTATTATACTAAACATTGTTTCAATGTAGTTTCTCAACTGTCACAAGTCAGGGAGCATATGCAGTGGACTGCACTGAGTCAAGGGGTGATTCGTCTCCCAGGAGAATGGAATCTGAAGACAATGTAATCCCCCAGGCCACTACAGAGGGTGCCTGAAAAGACAGGAGTTCATTATCTCTGTGATTTTTTCCGTTAATACTTTTGGATAACAATTTACTACTTGTAAAGGAAACTGCAGAAAGTGAAAGAACAAAGGTAAAGAACTCTAGAAATTTTGTTATGACTTTTACACAATGATACATAAATGGGGTGGCAGAATGCAGGGTGTCTTGGTACCGGTTCTTAAGAAGGGCACACATGATGAGGTTACCAGCTGTAGGGGACAGCCTTAACACTTCCCCAATTTCTACTAATGATACTTTGTTTAGAGTTTGCATTGAGTTTTTGCATATATTTAATAGATTTTTAGGGTATAAGTCTTGCACATACATATGCACAGAAAAGATGGCTGAAAATTTTACATTCTGTATCCAACATTCATAAATGATTTACTAATTATTGTCGTTGATAACATTTTTCCACACAATATAATCCTTTGTGATAGGAAATGTTGATGTAGCAGCATTTCTTAAAAGAGTACTTCATCTTCTCTTCCAAGGATGATTTTCCAAAACACTGACCCATCTTCACATTCTATAAATTTGGATGCTCGTGCTTTCTCATTTCTGAAATCATCGTTCATTTTGTTCTCCACAGAACACCTCCACCCGAAGCATATGCACCTCCTGCTTGAGGCACGGAAAGACTCTGCCAAATTGGTATTCATGTCTTGATGATCTTGTGCAGAATGTGATCAGCCTCTCATTACTTTAAATGTCTTTCATCTCTTCAGTGGGATTTAGCCAATTCTCCTATCTTGAATTTCTTTGAGCAGTATGCAATTGAGCATATTTTTGCACAAATTTCAATAACAAAATACATAAAATTTCATTTACAGATGTGTACTTTTAGTGTCCAATAAGAATTCAGCTATTTATTTGAAGAAATATTAACCTATAAGTATTATTCCTATAGCAATTATTTGTTTTATTAATACCCAGACATTGCCAGTAGTATGTAGTATCTTCTGTGCAAAATGAGTTCATATTCCAATCAAAATTCTAATAAAATTTTAAAGCAGCAGTAACATCCATTGGTAAAAATACCTGAGAAAGGAAACAGGCTCTGGTTACAGTTGTACAGGACAGGACCAACACTTTCCCATAATAAATTGCTTAAGATTTGTGGGAGCATGTACAAACCCAAGTGCCATAGTTCAACAAGGGCTAGTGTGTGACAGGAACACGAAGCACACTTATACCAGCCATGTATTTGCAGCTTGAAATCTTGGGTTTACTTCACAGATACAGAACACACACACACACACACACACACACACACACACACACACACACACACGCCCCAGAGAGTAAGTACTACTTAAAGGTAGTTGACAGTAAACAATGGAAACCTGGGAATCATCTTGAGCCAGAAGCTCCAAGCTTCAGAAAGCTGCACACGCACAGTCCAGTCTGCCTATGTCTGACTTTAAATCATTTTCCCATGATTATAATCTCAACTCCTTTCTCAGGGACGTTAAAATATGGAAAAAATGTCAGAAAGGTGAAGAGGAATTTTGCTTTAGTTTAAAATACGCAAAGTTGTACCAGACCACGACTCACAGTGAGATTAAAATGATTTTTGTCCTTGTAGGTAATCTGATGAGAAAAATATACAAGGCATGTATTTGAAAAAGAAAAGTCAAGATAGTTTAGGCAATCAAAAGAAGAGTGGTTCTGGGTTGTCAAAGCAGCTACATTTCAGTTAACCAAAATATTGGATAGAAGAAGTAGAGATGTGAACTCTATATGAGCATCTGTTTTCTCTTTCAAAGAATTTTAACCAATTAAAATCAAGACTTTTAATGAATGGCCAGTTTAAAGAGCTTAAGATGGTTTTGCTATTGAAAATGTGAAAGTTATAGTTTGAGTGTAAGGAGAAGTTACATATTTAGTGATTAATACATTACCTTGTTGCATATGTCCTCATGCGACATCCTCTCCCACAGCATGTCGGGTTTTCCTTCAGGGTAACTTGGCAGACACTCCCTCCAGGATGACATTTCTTTCCACTTTATTTTTTAACAACAATTAATATTAATGTACTATATCTTCTGCATAGTTTACATATACATTTTTATATCTTTTACACTAATTACACTGAGATGTGTAATCCCACCAAATCTATGTTTTGCTTAGTAAATTCTATTATTTTTTTGTATGTAGGACAGAGTCTATAGGGTCTCACTATGCAGATCAGACTCATAGTGATCCTCCTGTTTTCAGCCTCCTAAGTGCTGGAATTATAGGCTCCAGCCACCATGCCCAGTCTCCGTCTATGTCACAGCATTTCCCAAGAATGGGGCAAGCATGGCGGGCCAGGGATCAAATCTCTGACCCCTGCATCTGCCTAAGCAGGCACTTCAGTCCGATGAGCTATCAAACCAGGTCTTGCCTGGTAACATCTATTAAGCCCTTATTTGAATATAAAATGTTATGTCCCATATGTAGATGGCCCCCCCAAAGTTTCATGTGCTCACTGGTGGTGTTTTTAGGAGACTGCTGGATCTTGGGTGGGGTGTGATTCTGGATTAGAACATTTGCTACTGAAAATAAGTGTATGTGTGGGTAACAGGGGAACTAACCTAGCTCTTGCCAATGCAGCACTAGTTGATAGCAGCCTGGGTGGAATATAAAGGGACAGAAATAATGCAGGGTGCTGCTGGTGCTGCTGCTCTCTACCTTCAGTTTGCCACACCATGGACCATTTCTCCTCTGAAAAGATCCTCTTCCAAACCACCCAAGTTGGAAGCAGATGGAATTAAAGCGCTACAAACTAAAGCTCAGATAAACCACTCCTTCTTTAATTTTCAGTGATGGAAATTTTGTCTCAACAATAAATAAAGTAACAAAATCATAAGATTGTTGCTGATGAAATGAGTTAACATAGGTAATATTGGAGTATGGTATACCATGAATCCACTATGGTTTGGGCTGATACCTTATAAGAAGGGAAGAAAAGACTGTGGTTTAATATACAATGAAGCTGATGCAGAGGTTGGAGTTACTGCCATCGGCCAAGCATTCCAGCCCTAGTGGAAGAAAGGCACGGGGCATAATTTACCTGAGAGACTAAGAGAAACCTGACTTCGTGAAGATGTTAATTACATATATCTGTTTTAAAAATGATTACACTTGACACATGTAGGAAAAAATGTGTTAAGGGAAGTAAAATTGAGGAAATTCTTGATCCAATTGTGACCACATTATGTATTTTGTTAGATACTCCTCCGATTGTTTCATCCATAGGAAATTTTTCTGATTGTTCAGATGAGAGACCAACCTGGAGAATCAGAGGCAACTATCAGACATATGTCATCATAGATGAAAATCGGAACAAAAACCATATAAATTCTACTAAATATTTAAGGACAAATCATGACCAGTGTATTTCAAACTCACTCAAAAACCAAAGAATAAACACAAAAAGGAAAGAAAGGAAGAAAATACAAAAATCACTCTGAAGGCCAGTGAAATCCTAACATAGAGGTTAATAAAAGAAAAGAAATTTCAGAGAATTATCCCTTTATTTATTTATTTATTTATTTATTTATTTTTGAGACAGGGTCTCACTATCCAGTTCAGGCTGGCCTTAAGCTCACTTTGTAGCTCAGGCTGGTCTCGAACTCACAGCAATCTTCCTGCCTCAGCCTCCTGAGTGCTGGGATTACAGGCATGCGCCACCACGCCCAGCTATATTATCCCTTTAGAATGCACTGATCAAGTATATGTAACTGACCAAGTAACTTTTTTTTTGGTGGAACCAGGGATTAAACTCAGTCCTTTGTGCTTGCCAGGGAAGCGCTTATTCCACTGAGCCATCTCCCCGGCCCTTGACCAAGTAACATTTTTCTAGGAATACAAGAAACATTCTACATGTGACAATCAGCACAATTTAATATATTGGATTATTTATCACATAATTGGTAGCATGAAGGTAAAGTACATGAATATCTTAATTTATATAGAAAAGGCATTTGAGAAAAATCCTACATTTCATGATGGAAACATTATGAAGAGATAAGGTTTACCTCAGCATTATAGAAAGCATATATGAAAATCACATGGCTGCTACCATATTCATCTGTGGAACTCTATAAACTTTTTCTCTGAAAAATCAGAAGCATGACAAGTAGGCACTCTTCTACCTCAATATTCAAAACTACTTCAAGTTTCAGTCACAGCAAACTGATAACAACAAAATGCACTTGAAATTTAAACAAAGAACTTCTAAATATTTCATTCACAATGACATGTTCTTATAAATAAGAAACAAGAAAGAATACAGAGAGTGATAAAGAAAATCATAAATAAATTAATTAAAGTTAGCAAATGTAACACAAGACATGACAGTGTTGCTATGTGTGGATGATTAACAATCTTAAAAGGAAATTAAGAAACCAGTTGTGTTTGCAATAGTGTCCAAAAGAATAAAATACTTACAAATGAATTTAGCCAAAGAGGTAAGTATTGTAACAGACAAGAACACAAAGTATTGGTGATGAAAATTAAAGAACTTCATTTCAGTAAAATACCAAAATCACCCAAATGAACAAAATTCATTTTTCTACAGAGAAATCCTTATAAACATATGAAATTACAAAGAACCTGAAAATTCCAAACAATTTGAAAAATTACTGGTAAATTATTTCTCACTTATAAAACTTACTGCACATAACAAGAGTCAAAACAGGATCATAGGAGCACAAGTATATACAGGTTAGGGCCACCAGATACCTCAGTGAATTAAAGTGGCTGCTTAGGCAGACACATGGACTGGGGTTCAAATCCCAGAGTGCACTACCAGCCCCACCCCTGGGGTGCACTGAGACAATGAATGTGACTGGGCGTGATGGTGCCTGCCTATAATTTCAGCATTTGGGAGGCTGAAAACATGAAGATCACTGTGAGTCTGATCTACATAGTGAGACACTGTAGACCATGTACTAAATACAATATATGTATGCACACACACACACACACACACACACACACACACATACATATTTTCCTTTTTAAAGTAGAGAAATAATTGCCTATCTGGTCAATTTATTGTTTTTGAGAATTGTCTCAAATAAGGAAGAGTCTCTTCTACGAATGAAACTAGACCAACAGAAGTACTAAAACAGTAAAACTCAGTGAAAACTGTATTGATAAGTCTTTGTGATGATGGATATGTAAATAGTTCTTTAGCAAGAACAGAAAAGCATGAGTAACAACTATGACTAATTGATAAATTGCATATAATGAAATCAAAAAAATATTTGTCCATCAAAGGGAAAGGCGCCATTGAGAAACTGAAAAGGCAATCTATAAAATGAGAGATATGTATGAACAATAATATATATGATGCAAGTTTAATATCAAGAATAAGAAAAAAGACTTATGAGTCAGGCTAGTATAAGTGTCTGTTTCCTTGGTGGAACCTGGGATTGAACTCAGGCCCTTGTGCTTGCCAGGGAAGTGCTTATCCCACTGAGCCATCTCTCCAGCCTCTAAGTGTCTGCCAGGAAAGCACAAGATCCCAAATTTGATCTGTAGTACTTTAAAATATTCCATGTACATGTAACAAATATGTTCATTGCATGTAAGCATTATAAGTCAAAAATGTGAAGTAAACTAAGTATTGTAGCAACAATAGTAATGATGAAAATGGGAAAAGGAATTTGGAGAGTTAGGGAGAGGAGAACAGCGAAGAAGACGTATGAAGAATTAAGACACTATATATATATATATATATATATATATATATATATATATATATATACCACCTTCTTAAATTCAATACCTGTAGTAATAAAAATTTTAAAATCCTTAGAATTTGACAACATAATGGCAATTAAATCTTTGAATTTGGGAGTCTATGAAATAAGTATTTCTTAAAAAGAAGATACGCATTTAGATCATTAGGATACAAAATGACAATGGCCACATTAATCATTTGGAAAAATCCAGTTCAAACTTTAATAAAATGACTTCATGTCTACTATAAAGCTCTAATGAAATCAAACAGGGTTTGACCAATATGTTGGAAATATCACAAGTTCAGAAATGTCAGAATGTCACAAGCATTAACAAAAATGTCAGAAAATTACAACACTCTTACATTGCTCATCATGACAAATAGGTGGAGTTAATAGAGAAAACAAGTAGAAGGGTTCTGTAATAGTTAAGCATAAAACTATCACATGATACATAAATTTCAGTCTTAGGCATAGATTCCCAAAAGGCTTAACTAGGGGCACAGAAAGATACTTTTACAGAGTTGCACATTACAACAGCATTCACAACAGACAATAGAGGAGAAATAACCCAATCACCTATGAAAGGATGAATTATTAAATATGATATGGCCCATACATACAATGGATTATTTCCCAGTCATAATACAGCAAAAATTTCTGCTCCATATTACGGCACGATGAACCTTGTATATTTATAAATTCTATGCATTATAAGCCTAATGCAAAAAAGAGAAACGATGTATGATTGCAGTTTTGTGACATATATAGTATAGGGCATACAATAGAGATAAAAACACAACTTGGAGATGATGAGGAGAAGGGAGACTGAGAAACTATTTTTTGTTGGTATAGAAATTTTACTAGAAGTGCTGAGAAAGTTTCAAACTTTAATGGTGGTGGAGGTACACTGTGGGAATGTTCAGGTAGAAGGGGTTAGGATTACATGTTTATGGGCTGTGTATTTTCCTCCAAACTTGGGAGAGTGAGAGTGCTACGAATCCTAATATCTGATGATAATTTTTTTCATATATATATATATATATATATATATATATATATATATATATAATCATTTATACATCTTAAAATCACAGATTAAAATTCATTTTAAAATAAACTTAAAGGAAGTACAGTCTATGGATAAATATTCTAAAGTGAAAAGGGGCAATATTTTTTCTAAATTAACAAAATATACAAACTCATACCATTAAGAAGTCAGTGAAACTTATAAAGTACTGTTCCATAATAATAGAGTTAACACATTGTATCTGTCAGGGTTTTGCTATAGGTACAGATATAACACAAGATGTACAAATGTATAAGAAATTCCAAGAGGAATTACAATGATTAGCAACAGAGTTGAGTGAGGAAGCATGCAGAGGGCATCTGCTCACTGGAGACTGAAGGTTTCAGTTTAAGGACTGGAGCTCACTGCAGTGTTCCATGCAGGTCTGGAAAGCCTCCTGCTTTCCAGAAGGCTACACTGGAAATCCAGTGAGAGTCTACACCAGAAAGCTGAAGGATCCAAGGCAGAAGCCAAGGATCATGTGTTAGAGCCAGGAGTTGATGTTGAAGCTGAGGACCAATACTGGAGCTTCTCCAAGGAATAATGGGACCTTCTGTCCTTTCTCATCCTCCTTTAAGTGCTGAGTCACTCTAGGTGGGGTTTCTCCATACCATAGTGGGTGGATCTGAGCCATTTAGTTAAGCTCCCAAGTTGATGCAGTCAACCACGACACCTATCTAGAGTTATGATATTCCAAGTGTTAAAAAACAGAGAAAATTGTTAAAAATTGAAGAAAAATACCTAGAAAGGAATAGTTGGCTTGAATAGGACCCGCAGTCGTAGCTTTTTATGGGAACTTTGTACAGATTTCCATAATGGTTGTACCATTCTGCATGTAATACAGCATTTATTGATGAAATTTTATTACTTTATTAGTGTATCATTTGTAATGTTTTTTTTCTACCAATATTTTGTATACTTTAAAAATAAAAAGTATAACCTCAGAGAATTCAAATAAACATGCTATTTTCTAAATGTTAAAAATAAAACTGGAGAAAAAAAGGCCAAACGAGTGGTTTTGTTTCATGAGGTTTTATAGCAAAATCATGATGTAAACAGCTTTCTACAAGTTCCTCCACACACAAAATATATATGTTTTATCTTTTCTTGAACTGACTAGTTGAGGGGACCAGCAGTTGAGAGAAACAATGTCAAAATAAGTAACTTTCATTTTTCAACTTTTATGTTTCTATGGAACCGGGGATTGAACTCAGGCCCATTACGTTTGCCAGGGAAGTGCTTATTCCACTGAGCCATCTCCCTGGCTCAACTTTTATAAAGGAAGGTGAGTTCCTCTAGTAAGAAACAAGAATGCAGAATGGAACTGTCTGCTCAATTCAAATTATGCTGCATAAACAAAACAGCGATATAAAACTTCTCATCCTCAGAGTTCAGAAAGGCTCAGTGTTGCATAGCTGTACAATTGGAGTTATCGGATGCTATGATAGCACACTGCAAGGTGCTGGTGTCTGGTCACTTCACCAAAGATAATAAGAGGCCATGAGAGTTGCCAGTCATGGTCATGAATTATTTACCAACACATATACCCTCATTCAGCTGGAATAAAATTGCTTAGCATATTACTCTGGAGTAGAAGATCATATAACAATTTATAATAGATCTAAAAAGATTTGTGTTAAATATGAAAAGGCAGAAAGATAAAAAACATATTTTGCAAACTGGGAGGGTAAAGGAGACTGAGGACAAGGGAAAATGTTTAAGATATGTCATGAGCATATAACAAATGCCGTCAATGAATGAGAATGTTATCTCACTAACATGAAATAATAATAGCACTAATCATATTAATAATGTAAATGAGGAAGTAGACTTAGAGATGGAGGAAGGTCCATAAGATGTGAAGAGGATTATAAATAAAACCAAATGTGTTCCATACATGTGCTTCCTCTGTAAGGTGAATGCAAGCTTCACGTACTGAAAACATATACAAATGAAATAAGAGGAAGGGCGAATTTCCAAAAGAGTCATAATTAGTTGTACAAATGTGAATATATTTTCAATAATCCAATATATATGAATTAATTTGCAAGTCCAAAAAGGGGAAGAATGAAGTGGAGTGGCATATTAAAAAATATTAAAAATTTTCACAATAGGGCTGATGATGCATTAGGAATATTGCTCAGTGACACAATATTTGTGTAACAGGTGCAAGGCACTGAATTTCATCCTCAGGAAATCAATCAATCAGTAAATCTGTGAATCATTTAAGAAATGTAATAGATATGCTAATTGAACAGTCCAGCTTTAGAAAATAAATAAGCTATTGAGATTCAATGTTCAAAATGCTAGCATCTTTCTAGTTCACTATGGCAGCCTCACTATGCGTGCATGTCTATAAAATAATAGATAGCACTAGGTATTTATTTCATGATAAAAGAGTTTAAGCAGTGTCAGACATTTTAACAAATACCCAATGAACTTTGATTTATTTATTTGGTACAAGGTCTTTCTATGCAGTTGTGACTCCGGGTGATCCTCCTGTCTCAGCCTCCACAGCTCTGGGATTACAGGTGTGCACGTGGCATTGGCGTGGTGCTTGCCAAGCAGGTGCTTAGACCGCTGACCTAGTCCCTCAGACCCTGAACTTTGTTTCTTAAAAATTAATTTGAGTATGAATAGTACCAATTTTATTTTCAACTGTGTGATTGACACTGTTTGTTATAATTATATGGCCTGCTAAATTTTTTGTCTGATTGCATAAATTATAAGTTTGTGAAATTCTATTATTCAAAAGTTTTATTTTATGTGAGTTTTTAATACTATGATGCTACTGCATCATAAAATATATTACAAGAAAAAAACATGTTTAAATGTTACTAGTTTTTCTAGCAAAACTATATATTACATGATATGTCATGTTCACCGTACTCTCACTAGTTACATCTCATGCGATCTGTATTTTATCCATATAAATATAAGATCCGAAGAAACATAAAAAGCTGAATGTTAATTTAACTTAAATTGTCAGCTTCCCTTGCAGTTAAATATTACATATAATCTCCTGCATATTTTAAAAGATAATTACCTAAGAAAAAATAATTCTTTACACTTGATACTTAACAGTTTTCAAACGTAATGCACACATGTCATTTCTGTGAATGTGAAATTTTTTTCATACAGAATTTATAAATACTGAATGTTGTTCATACTCCATAACAGATGTCATCTGTATTAGACAATAATAATTATGCTAAGATATCTAAAACATTTATGATTTTTATTTTTTAACATTCAGTTTGACTTGGGCATATGATGACAATTTTAAAATCTGTCTCTAAAGCAATATAGTCATTTTCATAGGAGGCTCAGTGGTAGAATTCTCTAAAAGTTGAACATGTTGGTGTGTAACAATAGAAAGAGAGCAAGTATGCATGTATGAGTATACTATGACCGCAAACAATTAAAATGCTCTCGAAACAGTAGTTTATATTTATTGTGTGACACTCAAAAGAAAAAATAAACTAGCTTTAGAGAAATGAGAATATCTGCTTTCACATGAATAAAAACATTTCAAATAATAGATTTCTTCCTTAATGCAATGTTTAGCCTTGAAGGTGGAGCACGTCAGCCTCTCTTTCAAAATGCATAAACATAGCCTTGAATGATGATTTCTAATTCATGGAGAGAAATAAGGATGTGATTATTGTACAAGATGATTTTTTAAATTCTTCCAAACATATTCAAATTTTTATAATGAATGCTGCAAAGTATATAAATATGGAGGGGAAGTAGAAACAAATGTAATTCACAAAAGCAAAAATAGAAATATATGTTCTGCTTAGAAAATATCCATACTTATAAATATTCACAAGTTCAGTTAAGAACAAATGAATGCTGCATTCCAAATTCCCTTGAATTGAACATAAAGCAAACAGAATGGTATTTATTTATGGTGAAGATTTGGCCAATGTCATCAGTAAAATAACTCATTACTTATTATAGGCATCATTTCTTTTAAAATATTTAGTTATTTAAAATATTAAACTTATGTATTATTAAGACATATAAAGTAAAATTTTCACATTTGTAAAACAACATTGTTTTGATGGAAGCACATATGATAGAAAGATTAAATCATGTTATACATTTACCTTCTAAGTGTTAATTATTTATTGCAAAACAATTTCAAAACCCTTTCAAGATTTTTGAAATGCCCAGGACATTATTTTTACCTATAGTCTATCTGCTGTATAGTATACCATTCCTAAGGGAAGTTTAGCAATTAGAGCAGTAGTTTGAAAAAGAGAACAATTTTTCATTACAAAATCCACTGTTCTTATGTATTAATTATTTTGATTTTAAAGATACCTGAAAAATCAGCATGTACAAGAAACTCTGATCTTTGATTTTTTATAACAGGGAAGATGCTTGGAAGTAGAGAAGGGGCTGCCAACTATACAATGATTTTGCTTGACAGGAGCAGTAAGAACTAATGTTCAGAAAGAGAAGGACATAATTAGCAATAATGCACTGCCTATCTGAAAATTGCTAGAATTTGCATTTGTTCATTGGAAAGAAGTGATGAAAGTGTGTAAAGCCAGATACACTAATGACTCTGAATTAATTAGTAGCTAATATATGTGTGAATCAAAACAGAATTTCATGTTCGTTTTTACCTTGATGTGGGTCAGGAAGTTTCATTGTGCTGTATCTTGTGAGCAAGACGGATGAGCAGATGCTGTAATATTGTCAGAAGCCTTTCTGTTGGATTCCAGTGGACTGCGGTGTTCACTCAGTGTTGATCACACACAGCACAGGCACCAAGGCAACTCCCAAAGCTACTTGGGAAAATGACAAGAATGATGAGATAAGGGGGTTTGAAGGGACGGGGACTATTTTGAAGGAGATTAAAGGCAATGTGTCTTTTACTGTAGTAATTTTTCCAAATTTAAAAGATTCAACATATGTTTTGGTCGCTTTGTAGCTAAAAATATTGTCAGGTGAAAATAAATAGCGCATTTTTAAAAATGGGAAGATGAATTTCGCTTCATCTTTAAAGGCGCCATCTTTAAATTGGGAAATGGAAGGTTGAAAGAACTCTGTCCAAACCAATTTTGTCAAATAATGTATATTTTACAAGTCACTTTTTCAACTGATGAACTGCCAAATGACATTCTTTTGATCTGTGACACTCTCAAATTTAGTTCTTTCCATCCAAGTTAGAAAGTAAGTACTGTATTTGGTGTCTTTGGGTCTTCCATCTCCTTATAAATATGTTTATGTTCAGCGGATTTGCATTCTAATCTGATCCTGCTGACTTGTCTTTGTCAAGGAAATAGGCAGAGTTAAAAACAAACAAACAGAAGTACTTAGAGGATAGGGGAAAGATTTTACTTCTTTTGCAGATATTTGTGTTCTTTGAAGCACAGTTTTGCTTTCAAGAATCCTTGTTGCGTCTGCTGCCACTTCCTTCACAGCAACGCACCCTGCTCTCTCCGGGGAACACTTTCATCTTGATTTTTCCCTTGTTACTCATTGGCAGAGCCACTTCCTTTCTCAGTCTTCACTTACTTTTTCAAGGAAATTCGTCACCGCTGTAAAAAAAAAAAAAAGAATTTTTACTTCTATAAATAGATTTTTGTGAATGTCAACTGCATCCTTTCAGTAAAGAATGTGCATCTGCAGAAATGCTGGCAAAGTAGGAATGTGTGAACAGCCAGGAATATTATCATATAGCAAACTATAAAGTGTGTATAATTTTTATTTTTTCTGTTAATTTTCGTATTATTTTGTGTTTTGTTTTAATGGAGATTAATGCTTAGAGTGTGTCTTATCTAATTTCTTTCTTTTTATTCCTTTCTATTTCTTTCATTTTGTGCAGGGTCTCACTGTGCAGCTTGGACTCATAGTGCCCTCCTGATTTTAGCCTCCCCAACGCAGAGATGAGAGGTGTGTACTGCCATGCTAGTCTCAATGACCTGCTCCATCCTCCTGGGAGTGGGGCCAGTGTGGTGTGTGGTTCTGGATCCAAATCCAGTCCCTGTGCTTGCCTAAGCAGACACTTCTTCTGAGCTATCTCGCCAGAACCTCCTTTTTCATTTCTAAGACAAAATGCCTGACTCCCAAAGTTAAAGGAAGAAAGGTTTACTGTAGCTCACAGTTGGGAGAGGTTTCAGCTCATAGTTGGCAGGTTTCACAGCAGGGTGGGCATCCCAGAGCAAATAGGTAGGAGGAAGGAGGCAGGAAGTGGCAGGCACCCCAGCAACCCTTCTGTCCAGGATAGATCCAGGGTGGGTCTTTCTTTCATCCAGGCCCAGAACTGTTCCAAACCAGTCAGCTAGCCAGTCAGTAATCACACACCACTGAACCCAGTGGCACACGCTGCAGATGCAGCCACCTGTAAATGCCTCACTTGTGACTGCATGAGGCTTTTCAGGGACTTCTAGACACAGCCGCAACACAAGACAGCCATTAGCATTGTGTTCCTCTCTCAAAGGGTCATGATTAAGAGCAGATCTCAAAGATCAAGAAAACTAACATAAGTGTGACAGCTTTAGCTAAAATGACAAAAGTGTAATCCTTGCAAATGCTGGAGATCAAGCTGGGTAGAAACTACTAATATATCTTGATGCAGCTGGACGCTGATGAATATGGGACAGTTTGGAGAGAAAAGGTTTCCTAAGGTATATCAAGTTATATAATCATTAAGTTGTGGCAAAAATATTTTTCATAAGGATAAATATGGAAATGTATACTTTACATTTTAAGAAGCTCATTCAGATGTTTTAGTGTTGAATTGAATGTTGTAGGAAGCAGAGATACCAGTTTAAAAGGTTTTATTTTAAATATTGAATATGTATTATGTGAGCCTTGCCAAGAATGATAGCAATGAAAATAGTCTTTTACTGACTTTAGGTATATTTTCAATCAGGTTTTGGAAAAAGTTAGGAAAGTGGAGAAACCATGAAATATTTCTGTTTTTATTTTGGATATAAAACAAGTGTTGATGTATTAAAGTGGGAAAGGTTTGGAGAAGTTCTTCTGTGAAAAAGTACTTACATTTTGCAGTTTATCTTATTCCTTTAGGTACGTTCAAGTGGAGGTAATGACAAAGCAGTGAGAATTTGATTTCAGAGTTCAAAGAAGGCATAATTAGATTAATTTAATTAATAGAATTTTGAGCTTCATAAGTATGTCAAGATGGCACTCATATATAAGTCCTCTGTATATGCCTATTCAACCCTCTCCATAAAATGGCTATTCTGTAGGATTATTTTATATTCACTATATTAAATTTTGATGGTATTTTCTAAGTTATAGAAAATAAAATCTTTGAAATTTTTCATTATTTCCTTACTTTTTAATATTTATATCGAATTTTTAACTGTCTTCAATCCTACCTTGAAAATCTAGTTAAAAGCCAATGACTTCTCATCACATCCACGATGTTTAGCCCAAACTTAGTTTGCAGGCCCCAACCAGCTACTACATTTCAGTTAGAATTTGTGTTTTTGCCCTTCTCTTTTGAAATCTCTACTTCTGCTACAGTCAATAAATCTGATTCTATCTCTTGAGCTAAAACAACTGTTGATTTCCAGATCTACTAAAAACAAAATTAAAATTGCATATAATATCTGCATATCTCCACAAATGTAACTCCAATGTGATATTTTTGAATATTTTTATCCACAAGGTACAGCCCAAACATTTTTTTTTTCAGTACTGGGGACTGAACTCAGAACCTTGCACTTGCCAGGCAATCACCTATTCTACAGAGCTATCTCCCTGGCATATCCTGAACTATTTTATCCATATTCTAAACTGCTATATTTCAGTTTCTGCTTAGAATGTCTATGCTAATGCTAGTGCATAGAAGAAAAATCCTCCAATGTGTACAGAGGTAACAGTCACAATTTATCTTGGACTTTGTTCAGATGCTAGCACTTTGAAGAAGCCAATTGAACAGCTCCAATAGAAATATGACTCTTGCTTCTCTTGCCGTGCTACACATATTATAATTTGTACATCCAGACAGTTTTAAAGAATGTTTTATCATATATCTCCATGACTGTAACACATGCTCTGCAAGACAGGGAATTGTCATGTCCTTAGTATGTCATCAATACCTATAAAACAATGGTAAATGGTTAGTATGCACCAACATTTGTTGTAGCATATCATAACTAGTATCTTTTAGCCTATTCAGTACTTATTTATAGCTAAAGGAAGGATTTAGGTATATGTCACTTTTAAAGTTTAAGGAATCATATGTCGTATCTGATATCAAATTTTATATTGATGGAAAATTTCTAAATTTTGTTAAGTTTAAAGAGACAATGTTCTGTGAGGAATAGAAAGAAAAGGAAAAATGGAAGTGGTAGTGTGGATTGTACTACAAGTCAAACCGTGTGACTGTTGAAAGTAAGTGTGCAAAAACAATCTTTTTGAATAATGCAGTACAGAGAAGTATTCCTCATTGACTCAAGGACAGTTTATTCAATTTCAAACTCTTGTGTTTCAGACACTGTTCTAAATGATAGGAACTTGTCAGGCATCAGAACATGCAATGGATTGTGCACATGATCTGTGTACTGTTGGAAGAAGACAAACAAAAATTCAATTAAAATTAACATATCTAGATTTTTTGCAAAGTGATAGAGCTATGGAGAAAAGTAAAGCAGAGGCCAGCTGGATTTTGCTGAGTGAGTTCAAGGAAGTATATACAGCATGTCAAGTATATACTTCCAGGACAGCAATGTTAACGGAGTGCAAACCAGCATGCTCCCTACCTTATACCTGTGTTCTTGCTTTATGTCATCTTCATCCTAGTAGTAATTGGTATGCTTTGCTTGAGATGCTGTGGATCATAAATCAAATCAGGTAAGTAGTTCAGAGCACACACTTTCTATGTACCAGAGTAAGACACAATTATCATTTTTAAATTCAAAGCCAATTTGAAATAAGTTTATTTTATATGAAATATTTAGTGATTGCATAAAATAATTTATGTAAAATGTTCTTCTTGAAACTTTAATACAATGGCATAGTCTGACTCTTTGTAAAGCATCTTTTTTCATAGAGTTCAGTTAAAGTAAACTATAATAAAGAGACATGTTGATAATTCAGTAAATTATAGTGCTTAACATTTATTATACACTTACCAAAATAATACTTTCTAAATACCCTAAATTCATTACCTAATATATACTTATTAATGTGTTTTGAGAAGGAAGGTATTTTCTTGGATATTCATGTTTATTTATATGCTGTTACATTCTATCACATTTATTTATATGCTGTTACATTCTCTGAATTTCAACATATATAAATCTAATGAACAAGTCTTTAGATTTAATTGTTTTTATTTTATCAACTGTCAAATAAGGACTATATTTTATACTAATTTACACTTATTAAACAAAAAGCTGATAGAATTAAATTTCAAAATATATTATAGTAGACAGGTTGATTTCCTGAAGGTGTGTTATTTAAATTCCAAGAAATCAAATTTAAATTAGAAGAAATTGTAAGTCATAGAGTTTTCTGATTTTCAGCCATCTGACCTAATCAGATACACTTTAATGGTAAATCACAATGGTTATGAGTAGCAAAATAAACTAAAATTAAGAATTAGTATATGGTGAAGTGATTTCTCTACCCCTTTAAATGGAGACAATATCTTAGAAATATCTTCAAAGATTAATTTCCATCATTATCTATTTGTCTTCAATCTTGGCAGTAATAAAATAACAATTACTTGGGAAGCTATTCTATGTTTTCCATTTTTCCATAAAAACAGAGGACAGAACACCTACTGTCTGACAGTTGTTAGGCTAAGAGATGACAGGTAAGCACATCTAGCAAAGCATTTACTTCAAAGCAGTCTGCACTAGACTTCTACTAATTTGGCCTTATAAGCAGGTGCCTGTGTTCAGTGTATATTTGATATATTTCATTTTTCTGGCAAACATAATAAGAATCTTAAATATTAGTACAGTACCATGTGCAGTTTCACAGAGAAGTAATTTACAACATATACTGTTGATGGTTAATGTGATTGTTGGGTGCTGTGAGGTTTCAAATGCAACTTCATTGTGAATATTGATTCATATTGTTATAGATGTCTGGTAAGAGGTGTTTATTACCAAAGGTACATAAATCTTGCACGGGAGCTTTAAGGCAGTTGGTAGTGGTTTTTCCATGGAGCTCCTGAGTGCAAGTCTCATAGAACTTGAAATTTCTCATGAATGATGATTTTGGTACAGCACCAGTATGACCCAGCTAGTCTTACCTATCATTTTGTTATTTTCAGTAGAATTTCCCACTATATCTTAGCAAATATTCCCAGAGAAATGCTTCTTTGTGATTATGGAGAGATTTTTTTATTGAAATATTTTTCCAATGTATATGACAGTACAGATTTATGGGGACATCCATAAACAATTGATAATAAAGATAACAAAAGGAAGAGTTGAAGATGGAACAGAAATCGTAATGGACATAGTATAAATATTGATATAAGAGTTTAAACCAAAATTGTTTTAATAATTCAATTTAATAACTGAAAAGAAAACTGAAATCAAAGTGTATTTCATGCTTTATAGGTGACCTAAAATAAAATAAATAAATAAATTAATTAAAAAAAATTACGTAGTGAAATATGCATTAATGTGTTACAATGATTAGTTCTATAGTAATTCCAATAGCTCTCTAAAAAAATGAAATTGTTAATATGCACATTATTTTAACAGAACTTTCTTATACACAGTAACATCAGAGTTGTGTAAAGTCACACTTATTTCATAGGAACATCAAAGCACTCGCAGTGGGAAAATATTTCTTAGGAAATAGAAAAGTCAATATGAAGAGAATTAAATAAACCTTGTACTTCTCATTTACATATTGTGAAGTATTAAATTTGGCAATATCTCCATGTCTTCAGTTACATCAGAAAGTACTTTTGAGGATGCAATTTGTCAAAATGTGGAAATATTCAGAACTATAGAATACTTCCATGATATAATTTAAATGAACAAGAATTCTTTTGCAGTGGCATTATCAATTTAAGAATTTAACTAAACACTACCGCTTACCAGTTGGATGACCTCCATTAACTATTTAGTAAATATCTTACCTTCACTGTCTCTTATGCCATATTTTCTTCTTCACATTCAATAATGTATATAGGACATGTATAGTTAACAAATGGTAGTTTTTTTTTCAATATTCACTGATCTCTGCTAATATATTTGTAAGTTTTGGTCGATTTTTTGCTATTTATTAATATTATTAATTCTTATATGCATTTTGCAGTGGGTCTCTCCACACAGCTTTCACTGCTTCTGATTCTCTTGTTTTCAGCTTCCCCAGAACCGGGATTACCTAAGTGCACCACTATGCGCTCATGCCCTGACTCTGTGGCTGGCTCAGCATGCCTGGGGTGGAGCCTGCACTTTTCTTAATTATATATAATTCTAATTCTATGATTAGGTTATGTCTTAACTGTTGCTAAATAAATTAAAATTCTCAAAAAGTAATTACATCATTAGTGTCAGAGTGCTCATATTTTGTGTTAATATTTACATAGAAATCTGTGGTCTTTCAAAGACTTCCATGTTCATTTATCATGCTATCACTCTTTTTAATGCTGCTCAAATAACTGACCCCTTTTTGCCCTAAGAAAAGAAAATGGAAAGTATAGGTAGGGCAATCCATAATGCCGTGAGCTTGGGCTTTATATAATTATTTTTTTACTTGCTGTGCTAGAAGTTTAAATTTCCTGTAGCATTTCTTTACTGAAATTAATCTTCAATTTTACTTATCACTTACAGTATTTTCATATTACCAACAACTTAGCATGTTTAAATGTCAAATGTAAAGTCCAGGCAGGATGTAGAGAAGGGGCACTCAGCACCTGCGTGTTCCTCCAAGGAATGCAACAACCAACGTGTACAACTTCCTCTGCTTGTATGTGGAAGAAAGTGGCCATGGGAGAACACTGGAAACAAATTCAAAGATATGAAAAACTAGCACAGTAAGAATTGTGGAGTCCTCAGCTTTTGGTTGGCATCACTATCGCTAGAGAACAAAGACTAACTCTGAGGAGGTAAAGGAGGTGAATCCCAGCTTGGCATGGGAATGTATTATGAAGGTATAACAGCTTCAAGTACTAAGAGAGCTAGAGTCTGTAGAACGATGACTTTAGAGGACTTAATGCAACTCACAAATTTACAACAGTGAGCCATCTTACTGCTTGAGATTGCACGGTTTTGAGCATCTAAAAACCCAGCTTCTTCACATGACTGTAACTCATGGTCATTACACAATACTACTAGGGGTGAGGCAGCCTTGTAAGATGATCTTAGTTTAGAGACTGAGTCTGACATAGACCCACTGAGAGTTCCAAACTGTGGGAAGCATAAGCCACTATGTGGAGGGCAATTGTGAAATCCTGGCCTCTGGAACTGGCGCCTCAAAGAAGTCTCCCCTGGAGAGCATTAGAAGTGGTAGTTCTCAAGTGTGTACCTGTAGTGAAGAGGCCAAATCTGAGCGTGCTATAACTAGAGGCCCCCGCAGAGTGCTACCTGGGAACGCTGGGGTCTGACTGCACCCTGTCTGGAGACATCTAAGGATCTGACCTGTTACAGATTTGATGCCACCTTGAAGGCATACAGCCAAAATTTTGGTACAATCTCAGAACAGAATATCCTGCATTTGTCTGCCTCCTGCCTGGGTTTTTGGATGCTTTGTCTCAGAGACTATATTATTGTATTGTAATGCATTATATTATATTAATTGTAATAAATTATAGATAACTTAGTATAAGATATAGATATAGTCTTTTTCTCTTTTTTCTTCAGTGATAAGATATAAATCCATAGCTTTTACACTAAGATACATGAGCAGTCCCTTGTAAGTTTATTGCATTTTATTTTATTCAAAGAGGTTCTCTCTAAGTTACTGTGATACCTGGGTTAGGCTACAAATGAAATTCAGTCTCAGTACTTCTCAAAGTACTAATGTTATAGGTTGGTGACACTAAGCTAGTTTTTAGTTTCTTTATTATTGTTTCATAAGCAAATAACCTGCTACCACTCTAAATTTTATAATTTTATTCTTTGTTAGTAATGTTTAGTATTTCTCTTTTGAGCTCTTTCTTCCTCTCTCATTCTAGCTTTGGGAATAAGCTTAGGTCCTCAGTCACGCTGAAAAGATATTCTCCTGAGCTAATCCCAGCTCAACTGAGAGGAGTTGTATGCAGAACCCAGATTAATTTATGCCTGGTAGACATTTTTACAATAATAATGGACACAAAATCTCCCCAATTGTCTACTCCTTCCAAGGCAGTTCTAACTAGAAGGTCACAGGTCTTAATTCTTGTTCCTGGACAAACTCCCCCTGTGGAACATCAGAGAGGAAAAACAATGTTTTCTGACACTGTGACCACTTGGTTCTCTACATAGATTTGTGCCACTTACCTATAATGTATACAGCTGACAAGATTGGAGTGGAGTCTCACAAATAGGTCCTATGATTGCATCTACCACCTCTCTTCATGAAGTATCTCAATATGTAATAGCCTTCAATTAGAGGACAAAAGCTTCAGGCTCTTCACAAAGACTGGAGCACCTGGCATCAGAATACTTTCAAGTAAGAGGCAGTATGAACATTGGTTGTGAGAACCTCCAAAACTGGTCAAGAGTGACCCACACACTCTGTACATCACATACTGTGCTGTATATGTCACAGCTACCTCAAGCACAAGAGTGTTCCCACAACTGCAAAATCAGGAGAGGGTCTTCCTACTTCTTGTATATTGTACTTTCTACCAGACCCACAAATTACAACCAAATAAGCTATAGAAAGATTATACTGTGGTGCACAATTAGAAATAAACTCAGTGATACACAATAAACTGGTACTCCAAACTATAGGTTAAAAGTAGGTCATATACCAAGGTCATCTCATAGAGGCATAATAATTGCACCTACCAATACATGAACAAATCTTGTCATAGAGATTCATGAAATATTAGAAGACAAAACATCAAGTTCTATGACACTTGCTAATGTTCATCATCCTCTAGTAAGATACTGGTGACATGAAAACAGAGGCCATCCTAGACAAAAATCTATCAAAATTCAAATAAACTGTAGAATTCATACAGGCAGACAATGCTGAGTATGAATGAGAATCTCTGTAAAGAGATTTTGAAGAAAAGTTCCAAAATACTGTAAATCAAGATATCAATTCATCAAATAAATATCTCAGGTGAAAGTTAACACAGATAAAGTTAAGTGAAAGAAATAATCTCATAATTTGAAAGCAAGTCATGCAAAATATTACAGAGAGAATTTTTTAAAAGGCAGAATGAAATGAACATGTAGGTCCTCTATAATATACTTTAAGGATCACATACCTGGTACATGATATACCCAAAGAAGGAGAAATCTAGGTTGAGGCAATAGAAATTTACACGTTAAAACACCTTATCATTCAAGTGAATAACGTAAGAGAAGAGGAGAAGGAGAAGGGGGAGGGCTGTCCCATAGAATGAAGAAATTTAACAGGGATTTGGAAAAAATAACTGGAAGAGATAAGATAATGTGATGCAGCATCTTACCTCTTCTGAGTTAATTTCACTCCTGAGTCTGGAAATCAGTCATTTGAGGTGTTCAGTGAGATAGTTTCTTGTCGTAGCAGTGACACTGGTGATCCTAAATTTTGTTCACTAATGTTCAATATTTTCCCTCCAAATTCTATTCTCCCTTCAAATTTCAAAAACTGAAGTACTCAGACATCCATCTTAAAGTTTGGGTTCTGATTTAGAGTGTTCCTAGAAAAATAAGTTCATGTAAAATTCTGAAGAAGGGTGGGTGAAGGCGCAGTCTGTTCTTCCCCACGAAGCAGTAAAGACTGATATTTTATGCAAAAGAAAGGCTGCATATTTCAATATGCAAGAAGAAGCTTTGTGGATTTTGAGCAGTATCCTCTGTAATCTTACACTTATAGCTTGCCTGGTCTAAGAGACTTTAGAGATGTGCTTAGATTGCAAGAGTACTGATATCAATATGGATAATATGTGACCACATCAAGGCTGATAGAGCATATCCTAGGAGGTGCAGCCTAGTGGCAGGAAGCGTGTCATAAAGGTGTGACTCCAAGGACTGTATCTGCTCCCTAGCCTTGTATTCGTGGCTGTCTTCCTTTTCTTTACACTTCCTGGGTGTAATGGCTTAGCAGCTTTTGTCCCCCTATGCTTCTCTACCACGTTGCCTTTCTCTCAGAGTCATCCAAATATGAAATGATTTTTTTTATGCAGGGGATCAAAATCAGGACCTGGCTTTTTAAAGGCAGACACTTATACTGCTAAGCTATCACTCTGTCCCTCCTTCTAATGCAATACAAATTATTGCTATACTCTCTTTAAAGTAATTTTTTTAAAAGGTAATAAGGGAAAATAAGAGACAAGAAAAAATGTCACAGGATTGTCATGCTACAATGTTGTATATGGTTTGATCTCTAACTTTTTGTGTAAAAATGTGTAATTATTTTTAACGTTATATAGGGATTAAATTTTAGAATATCCATGATTGCTGGAAAATAGCAGTTCCATGTTATGCTTTAGGTATTTGATACTCAGAAAGATAGTGATGTTAAGACCAACTGCCTCAGTTACAGGGTACTAATATCATTAAGCTTCTCTTCTGGATGTTTACTGACTAAAGTTTGGAGGTGAAAAATTAGAGAAATAGAGGGGCTACAAAAATAGCCAATATTTTGGTCCTAGCACTTCAAAGTCAGTGAGGAATCAGGACATCACTGTGAATCCTATAACTCAGTGAGCCCCAAACTTCCTAATCAAGGGGATTATAGGGCCACAGAAGAAAGTGATCAATGATGTAGAGTGTGCCTAAGGAGAGTCACCTAGACAGAAAACATTCTCTCAGGCTTTCATAGAGAGGAACTTGGTCAAGCAATGGCCGTGACTCATCCAAATGGCTGACACTGACAAAGGATCTACAAACTGCAATACAGGGTTTCAGGATAAATCGTGAGGGGATTTGACTGACTTTGTCAGATAGCAAAAGTTACATTTTTAGTTATATAGGTCTTAGTTTAACTTGATCTTAACCATACAGCAGAAAAGTATAACCACAATTTATAAAAAGTAAAGCTATGTTAGTATGCTGAGCACTAAAAGGCTCAAGCCAACAACTTTGGACTTTGCTAGCTGTGCTGATAACTCACGACTATCACGGACTATTGGACTACACTGGATTATTTTACTGAATTCAAGTACCTACAGTCTTTAGACTGGCTTCAAGGGGAATATGTTGGGAGCCATGAAACTAGGAAATCTATCAAATATATGTAGGTGGGACTTGGCCCAGTGCCTAAAGCAGACCAGCCACCTCACTGCTGAGATGAACGTCCTGTCTGGTTACAGTTAACTATCAGCTGCTAGGCAAACTAGTGTCATGTGTTACTAACTTCACAAAAGTGTAAATAAAGGACTGTTTCATTGTGAAACAAAACGAAGAAAAATTTGTATATATGTATACACAAGGGAGTTAGGATCAATGTACAGCTACTGAGAATAAAAATTTGTACAAATATTGTTTAGACAAGAAAGAAAATATGAACTGAATCCTCTGAAACTGTGAACCAAAACAAACCTTTAAGTACATAACAGGCATTCTGTCAAAGCATAGAAAACATTAAACAATATTGTTAGCTCTAAAATTACCAAGTGTTCTACCATTTCTTGCACTCTGAATGGCAGCTACAGTTGCAGCTTGTTACTGTGCAGAGCACACCGCACCAATAGCTACTCTGGCATAAGTGTGAAGCTGCGTGGAAGGTTTCTGATCTCCAAATTCGGCCCTGTAGCCTATCATGTATTTTGGAAAGGTGTAGTAGTTTTGGGTAGAAGCATTAAAACTGTACCCGCATCTTAAAAGTGTATCTCTAAACAAAAATTATTCCGCATTTGAAGTCTTGCTTTGCTAGTACATGCTCATGGGTGAAAATGACTGTAATGTTTCTGTTTTTTTTCAACTTTAGGAGAGAAAAGCAATAAATTTCACCTGAACCTAATATCAAAACATTTCAGCTTTATACATCTTTGTTTGAAATTATGATTGCATGTAGAGTATCTCCACTTTCACTGTTTTATACATCGTTTCATATTCTGTAAAATGTTTTTGTAAACAGCAAGCAAGAATTTTACAAACATGAGTCCTAAGAAAATCAAGTAAATTGTCTCTGTCAGTGATTTAATATTTTAATAAAAAGCACATTTAAAAAAGTGTTAGAAACAATATTGTCATAATTTCAGTCCCAGACTGTGACCAAAATGGAAGCACGGCCTCAGATTTATTTTGAAATTTAGTATTTAGGAAATAAAAACCTTCAAGATAAAGAGGTTTATAAAATTAGCTTTAATAAGACTAGTCAGAGAGAAATAATTATGTAGCATTTTCAATTTAACATAGATATATTACAGTACATTTAAATTTTCAGAAGGAAAATTAGTTTTGCAAAGGAGATTCTGAGTCAAGTGACAAGGAGAAGAAAGCTGTTCACGTACAGCACCACTTATGGTATTAATCTGAATGACAGAGAAGAAGAAAAAGGACAATAGATGCTGACAGTGCATAGTGTGAGCCATGAATTAATTTACTCTGGCAATGACACCTTTGAAAGGACTCATGCTGGCCACAAACCATAACATTTCCCTAGAATATAAAATACAAATATAACAGAAGCATTGCCTGTTCTATAGAAAACTACAGGATCATGTTAGGGAATATTTATTTCTTTTTGTATGTTCAGTGGTGTCCATGACACCTTTAATAAAGAAAGGGAACTTTCCAATTTCTTATTTTTCTAGTGTCTTGGATTTAAAACATTCCGTTATTGTCAGCCCCTCAAAAAGCAATCTCATTCTAAGAAAGCTATATTTAAAAACAATGGCTGAAACAGGGTTTCATATTTTTCAAACATCTTAGTTTGAACAATTGCCCAGAGTGAGGAAATACTTCATATTTTTTAAACATTATATATTTGAGTAGATAAGCATGCTAACTCGAAAATGACACATGTACCCTCGTGAAATTTTTTTTTAATGTTATAAATTAGAAAAAACTATCAGTTACACATATCCCTTTTTCCTGGAATGCCCAATTTGTAAACCTGAGGCAACCTGACACCTTCTAAAAAGAATTATAGAGACTGAATGTGTTGGTGCTTGCCTATAATATCAGTATATGAGAGGCTGAAAACAGGAGGAACACTGTAAGTCCCATCTGTGTAGTGAGCCCCTTTAGACACTGTACTAAATATGTAAAAAAAAGTGTTAAAATGAAAAGTATAAAAGGAATTTTTGTTGTTTGTGTACATTAGGAATATCATATACATTATATGTGGCCAGGACAATTGCTTCTTAAAAAATGCATCCCAAGCAAATCAAAAGTTTGGACATATCTGCAAGCTTGAGTTTGGCTCAAGTCTTTTTCAGGGCTTATGTGGCTGGCAACACCCTTGAGGCAATTATTAACCTGTTCTACTCTGTAGATGGACATAATTTCAGAGGAGGAGAGGGCATCCTAGCTTGATTATCTGAACGTTTGAAACATATTTGAGAGGTATCCTTCAAACACTAATGTCAAAGGCTTCTGTTGTCTCCAGCTCTGCTTAAGAATAATATTCTCCTAACAAAAATATTCTTAGTGTTCAACTGCAATAATACTTAGCAAGGTTATGGAGATGGCCCAGGTATCAAAAATGAAATAGATTACTACAGCTTCAGAATAGCACCAGCTAATGAAGTACAAAATTGATTTAAGGTACAATTTTTCACCCAAAATGATCTTCACCTTTGTGGGCCTCCATTTTCTTTGTTTTCAGGAGAATAAGAAAAACAGAACAGGAAATGGTAACTTCACAGTAAAGTGCCGGAATATAGTTTTCCAAAACATTTTTTACAAAGTCTTAAGCATCTTTTTAAATAATTTACCTTGAGAAGTTTGGACATCTGAACTTACTTTGTGTGGGTCTAGTTGCAAGAATAATCCTTTGAGGGAGTAAGTATGTGGAGGGTGGTCAGGATGTTTTCTGAAACTAGAAAGAATTAAGGAAAAGTAAGGATGCTAAAACTTACAAGATTAGAGAAGTCTATATGTCTCAAAGATTCAACTCATAGCTGGACAAGAACAATCTTTATTAATGTTAAATTCAAATAATTAAAAATTTATGTATTTTCACTGGGAATTTTTTTAAATTTATTTATTTATTACAGTGTCTCGCTACACATCATGGATTCTTTTTTTGCGGGGTGGAGATCAGCTCAGCCCACCCTGGGGGGACGGGCTGGCATGGCATATGGTGCTAGGGATCGAACTGTGGTCCCTGAGAGCTTGTCTAAGCAGGTGCTTTAGACTGCTGAGCTATCTTGCCAGTCCCTTCACTGGGAATTTTTTATGATACATACAAACATATGTTTATATAGACATATGAAGACATACAGATTTATATAGGTATATATGCAAGATGTGATATATTGGCTATGACTAAATATATACTATTATCATTATTATTTTAGTATTTGATGCATTTGTTTGATAAAGGGTCTCGCTATGCAGCTCAGACTTGTAGTGGTCCTCCTGTCTCAGTCTCCCCAGTGCTGGCCTGGTTCTGGCAGCCAGCTTTGCACCACAGATCAATCCCAGGTCCTTACATTGGCCAGGAAGGCACTTAGACCCCTAAGATATTTTCCTGCCCCCAATATGTACGATTACTTTCTCCCATTTTATGATTAAAATCATCATAAAAACTCTTTTTCATTATGAAGAACAAATGCATCCTTTAAAACATCTTTTACATATTTCTTCATTTTTAGTACACTGTATTAACATTTGAATCATTCACCACACAATAATGTTCTTGAAAGAATAGCAAGTGTAATGAAATACAGTGAATATGAAGCTCTTCAATATTAATAGGGAATGGGAACTTATTAGAACACTGCTCATGAAATAATCAAGTCAGATTCATTACCTATAAAATAGGGATTATTATAGTCTTAACTTGCTGGGTGGCTTTGAGAATTAAGAAGGATATTGTATCTGATTTATCATCTGGCAAAAATAATGCACCCATTATGTTATTACTAGCATTATAGTTAATGAACCTCCAAGAAAACACTGGAAGGTTCTGATACCCAAGCACACTCTGTCTATTTTAATCTGGCTGCTTGTCTAAGTCCAAGTGCCTCTTCTCTGAGAATTACACTGAATATGACAGAAATTGCCTTACAAGTTCTCAAATCTACTAATAAAAAAGGAAGAGACAATTTAAAAGAAGAAGCTAAACTTTTCCATGACTATTACTGCTTTATACCCTAGTGAAAAGACACAAAAATGGATTTGAAAACATAATCACTATCATTGGGGTATAAGGTCAAAAGTGATATGAATTGGGAAAATAAAAGACTAAGTGTAAGGTTATGACTTCATAAGTTTTTATTTAAATATATAACATGAAAAATGCACATACTTAATTACCAATAAAAGCTTTCACATAATTTTATGTATATAAAACTAGCTATTAACATCTGCCTCAGATCTAAAAAGTTATTATTACATCCAAAAAAATTCAAAGGTTACTTTTTCTATGTTCATGTGGAATAAAGCCAATAATCATTCAGAAGTTCCTATAACAAATCCAGTAAACACGTTAATTTCAACAAAAAGACGAATGCCATTGGAAGTCTCATACATATTTAAACTTTTCCAAATATCTTAACCTAGAATGTACTATATATTTGTGACAAATTTTGTAGAAGAAATAAAAGTTTAGTCGCTGATCACTGACTTTTGATACAGAGCACATTCCACATGTTGCAAAGAAAAACAAGCAATCAATGGTGAGATATCTTGATGAGGCTGTAAATGGTTTTATATATTCATTGTAAATATATTCATAATTGGAGACAAAGGCAAAGGCAGAGAAGATAAAGACAATGAAGGATTCTATTTTGTTCAGGAAGTACATCTGTTTCTTGATATGGTGTAAGTGGAATGAAGCCCTAATCACATGTGCCTTCTTTGTGTAACTACTGAAGATGGTGTCAGCATATGCTGATATGTGAGAACTGCTTTTGGTATAAAATAGGACAATCGCCATTCTTGTTCTGTCTCGCACAAGTACATTTTGTCTCAAAGTAACCATAAAATGGAAATTGTCAATCATGATCTCAACAGATTAACACTATGCAAAAGCTACACATTAACTGATTAATTGATCTTGGTCCATACTTCATCTCCATGTATGACATGAAAGAGAGATTCCAAATAAAAATGACAATTTACAAAGATAATTAATTCCTAGTAAGAAACTGGAAACAAGTTTTTAAGGACACAAAACTCATGATCGAGATTGTCACATATGGGCCAGCCAAATAGCTCAGCAGATTAAAGCACTTGTTTAGGGAGATTCAAGGGCCTGGAATTCGAACCCAGGGCCTGCCATGCCAGCCCCGCCCCTAGGGCTCACTGAGATGGCAATTGAGACTGGGAGTGGTGGCACGCACCTGTAATCCCAGCACTTGGGAGGCTGTAAACAATATACAAAAGAAAGATACAAAATACAAAAGAAAAAAGATACAAAAGAAAAAAAAAAGACTACACACAGCACATAAAAGTTAAGCTTAAACATTTTAAAACATGCTGCATTCATTAATATTTTAAGTTATTAAAAATCCCTTTATGTCTTTATAGTAAGAGCTAGAAAGAAACCCTCACTCAAGAGATATTTAAGTTTTATAAGGAAATTTGTATGTTTTAGTTAAACTTGTATGTTTTAGTTAAATTTATTACATGAATGTTATTATCAGTATATTTTCATTTAAAGTGTGGAAGATTTTTTTTTTTGTGGATCATAAAATCTGAAAGTAAATTATGTGTTCTTCAAAAGAACATTGTCTCCATAAATAGTGATTTATTAAATGTCTTAGTTATTTATCTCATCTTTGAGAGAAACTATCTTGCACTCAAAGGAAGAAAAGTTTGTTTAGCTCGCACTGCGTAGAGCTCTCAGTGCATAACTGCCTGTTTCCAAGTCAAGATAGCTTTGCAGAGAATGGGAGGCAGAAGACAGCAAAGGCATCCAGGGAGGAGTGGGATGAGACTTCTTCTGTTTCTTAGGTTGCACCCCAACCTGCCTGGATTAGGGCGGTACCAATCGAATCTGGGGATTGAGCTTGCAATCATCCACCCTTAATCCCAGCACTGAATCAATCATGCACTGTAGTTTCAGCCAGCTCTTAAAAAAAAAAAAAAAAAAAATTCTATGACTACATGAGACTTTGGGGGAACATTTAGACACAAACAGCAACATTATAACCCTGACATTATTGAAGATTGAATCCAGGTCCCTGCACTTACCAGACAGGCATTTAGACTGCTGAGCTATTGTCTTAGTCCTCCGAATCTAATTTTGAGGCCATTACCATTCTGGAAATTTAGGGAGA
>PVKA01025016.1:0-33483 GCA_004027165.1 Ctenomys sociabilis
GGAGTGCCCACTTTTGACAGGTGTAGACAAAGGAAGGGTTGTAGAAAGAAAAAATCAGGATGTGTGTGTATAGACAGTACAGTTGGGATAGATAACGCTGTGCTTCTACATAATTCTATGAGAGGCAAGATCTGCACTAATGGTGGTTGGACAGGATATTATGTCGGCTTTTAGTGCTATGGTCATCCACTAGGTAAACTCATGAGTATTATGGCCGAATTTTCCTCATAAAACCATGAAGGCAGGAAGAGCATGGAGCAGAGTACTTCAAATCCTCTATGAAAACGAATTCCAGGCCAGACTACTGTACCAGGCAAAACACTCTTTCAAGTTTGATGGAGAAGTGAAATACTTCCATGACAAAGAACAACCAAACAATTTCATGACAACAAAGCCAACTTTTCACAGACTACTATAAGGTGTTCTAGAGAAGGACCAAAATGATCAGAAATCCACCAAGAGGAACAGAAGAAACCCACTAAGTATGGAAAACAATTTAACACAGGACAAAAAGGAGTAAACAACAGCAAGTAAATAACATGTCAGTTGTAAGTGAACACATCTCAATTATAACAATCAATGTAAATGGACTCAGTTCACCAATGAAGAGAAATAGACTGGCACAGTGGATTAGGTAACAAAATCCAACAATATGCTATATACAAGAAACACACTTAAATCAAATAGAAATTCATAGAATGAAACTCAAAGGATGGAAAACATACTACATGAACCATCACATGAGATAAAAGCAGGGGTAGCAATCCTGTTCTCAAATAGTCTCAACTTCAAACCAATAAGGATCAAGCAAAATAAAGAAGGCCACTATACACTGCTTATGGGAAAAATTCAAGAGGAAGAGGTAACACCCATAAATATCTATGCACCCAACTACATAATAAAGTATTAATGAACATGAAAAATCTAATATTCTATACCACAATCGTAACAAGGGATGTTAACACTGCCTTTTCACAAAAAGAAAGGTCAACCAGAAAAAAAGTTAGCAAAGAAGTAACAGAATAGAACAAGAGTTTGAAGCAAATGGACTTAGTGGACATACATAGTGTTCCACCCAAACACAGAAGAATACACATTTTTTTCATTTGTTCATGGGTCATTCTCTAAAATAGACCACATACTGATCCTCAGGTCATATTTAAGTATATACAAGAAAACAGAAATTATCTGAACACAGGGCAATGAATCTGGAAATAAATGAAACCAGAAAAACTTGATAAATACATGGAAATTAAAGAACACTCTAGTTAACAATAAATGGGTTGCAGATGAAATTAAAAAAGAAATTCAACAATATCTACAATTTAATGAAAATTCAAACAGAACACACAATTTATGGGATGCAATGAAGGCAGTTCTCAGAGAAAAATTAATAGCTATGAACACATTAGGAAAACAGAACAGGAACAAATAAACACCCCAATGTTGCAACTCTGACATCTACTAAAGGAAGAGCAAACCAAACACAGAACCCAAAGATGGTAATAAATCATAAAAATTAGAGCACAAACGAACTCAATTGATATGAAGAAAACAGTTCAAATAATTAAGGAAATAAGAAGATGGTTCTTTGAAAGATTAAATAAAATTGATAAGCAACTAGTTAATCTCATCAAAAAGAGGAAAGAAAAAGTTGAAATACAAGCAATAAAGAATGAAAAGGGTGTAATCACCACAGACCCAGTAGAGATTCAGATTATCAGTGCTATTTTGAGAATCTTTACTCTTACAGAATAGAAGACACAGATGAAATGTACAGATTCCTAGAAAGCACGTTAACCAAAACTGAATCAACAAGATTTACCCACTCTCAATATCCCAATAATAGCTAATTTAGTATAAGTGTAATAAAAACCTGCTGACAAAGAAAAGTCCAGGTCCTGATGAGCTGAATTCTACGAAAAATTGGTGGAAGACATATGCCCTATACTCCTCAAATTCCTCAAAGAAATTGAAAAGGAAACAATTATCCCAAAACTTTTCCTGAAGGCGAGTATTATACTCATAACAAACAAAACCAGGGAAAGGCGTAACTAAAACAGAAAACTATAGGCCAATTACCTTCATGTACATAGATGTCAAAATACTCAATAAAATTTTAGCAAATGGAATACAGCAAATCATCAAGAAGATCATGCACCATGATCAAGTAGGTTTCATCCCAGAGACGCAAGAATGGTTCAATATTTGAAAATCTATAAATGTAATGCACTGTACTAATAGACTAAAATCTAAAAAACACCTGATCATCTCAATTGATGCAGAAAAGCTTTTCACAAAATCCAACACTCATTCATGTTCAAAATCTTACAGAAAATTGGAATAGATGGACTCTACCTCAACTTGATAAAAAGCCATCTATGACAACCAACAGCTAATATAATTCTAAACAGGGAAAAACTGTAATCTTTTACTTTCAGATCAGGTACAAGAAAATGATGTCCTCTATCAATGCTCCAATTCAATATAGTTTTCGAATCCTTAGCAACAGCCATTAGAAAAGAGGGAGAAATAAAGGGAATAAGAATAGGTAAAGAAGAACTTAAATTATCACTATTTGCAGATGACATGCTAGGTCCACCAAGAAGCTACTAGAATTGATATAGAAATTCAGTAGCATAGCAGGAATCAAAGTCAATACTCAAAAGTCAATAACATTCCTCTACACAAATAACAAACACACTGAGAGGGAAATTAGAGAAAGAACACATTTCACAATAGCATCATGGAAAATGAAATACCTCGGAATTCACTTAACCAAGGAAGCCAAAGATCTTTTCACAGAAAACTACCACACGCTTAAAAAAGAGATTATAGAGGATTTCAGAAAATGGAAAGATATTCCATGCTCCTGGATAGGAAGAACCAACAATGTGAAGATGACCATACTCCCAAAATTGTTGTACAGATTTAATGCAATACCTATCAAACTGCCAACAGCATAGCTTCTAGACCTACCAAAATCGATCCTAAAATTTATTTGGAATCACAAAAGACCTAGAATAGCAAGGGCAATCTTCGCCAACAAAGACATGGCAGGAGGCATCACAATTCCTGACTTGAATTTACAATAAAAAGCCACTGTGATAAAATCAACATGGTATTGGCAATGAAATGGACCTGAGAATCAAGGGAAGAGATTAGAAGATGCAGAGGCCTCTGCAAACACACTCAGCCACCTGACATTTGAGAAAAGGTCCATACAAGATTACTGGAAGAATGATAGCCTCTTTAACAAATGGTGCAGGAAAAACTGGCTTTCTCATATGCCAAAAACTAAAACTTCACCCAGCTCTATAATCATGCAATAAGCTAACGTCAAAATGGGTTAAAGATCTAAACATTAAAACAGAAGCACTCAATCTCCTGGAAGAGAAAGTCTAAGGAACTCTTGAAGACATAGAGGTAGGTAAAGAGTTCAGGAACAAAGATATTCACATGGGAAACACTTGAAAGTATCAACAACTGGGATCAACTCTTCTTGAGGAGTTTCTGCACATCAAAAGAAATTGTCAACAAAGTGAAAAGACCATGCACAAATTTTGAAAATATCTTAACTAATAAGCAATCAGACAAAGGTCTGCTTTGTAGTGTATATACTATATACTAGGGCACTCAAATTTAAAGACCCAATCCAAAAATATAAATCTGAGATTAATACACACTTCTCAGAGGATGAAATTAAAGAAGTGAATAAATATATGAAAAAATGCTCCACATCACTAGCCATCCGTGAAATGCAACTTAAAACAACAATGAGACACTATCGTACTCCAGAAGGAATGATTATAAGGATATCAAACAACGACAAATGTTGAAGAGGATGTGGGGAAAAGGGAACACTTCTCCACTGCTGGTGTGAATGGAGACTGGTTCAACCATTGTGGAGATCAGTGTAGAGAACACTCAAAAGAGTAGGACTGGAAATCCCATTCAGGATGGCTATCCCCCTACTAGGAATGTTCCCAGTGGAACTGAAAACATTGTATCTTAGTGCTTTATGTGTGCCTATGTTTATAGCAGCACAATTTGTGATAGCAAAATCTTGGCAACAACAAAGATGTCCATCGCATGAGGAATGGTTGAAAAAGATGTGGTATTTCTACATAATGGAGTATTACTCAGCTATAAAGAATGATAAACTTGAAGCATTTATATTTAAGTGGATGAGACTTAAACATATACTCATAAGTGAAATAAACCAGACACACATGTGCAAACATCATACAGTCTTCCGAGTATAAGAAGTGAAAAAAAGAAATACAAATAAAATGTACAACAACTAAAAAGAATTGAGTCTGATAGTTACGGCAAAGTGAATGGCATATGGTGCAGGGTACTAATTAGCTTTTCCTCTAGACAGTTAACAACCTAGGTTCATAGATCAAAAGTTGGATAAACAGAAGAGCCCCAAGGTCAGCCAACATTTTGGACCTAGCCTTTCAAGGTGAGCGAAGACCCAGGACATATGAGAACCTGTACCGTAACATCATTAAACTCAATTTTGCCCCATATTTTCTGATCAAGGAGATTATGGAGCCACAGAGCAATGTGATCAATGATCTATATTGTGCCTGGGAGAGTCGCGTGGTGAGAAATCTTTCTCTGAGGCTCTCACAGAGAGCAAACTCGTCAAGCAATGGCTGTGACTCATCCACATGGCTGACACAGACAAAGGATCTACAGAGTGAGTAGCAGGATTACAAGATAAACCCTGAGAGGACTTACCTGACCACATCAGATATAAAAGATACATTTTTTGTTATATAGGTCTTGTTTTATCTCTGTCTTTACCATCCTGCATAAAAGTATAAAAATTATATATATAAAATAAGGCCATAATAATAAATTGAACTGTAAATGGCTATAGTCACCAACTTCTTCAGATAATTCACTATTATTGTGGAATGCTGGACTGTGTTGGATTTTGTCACCAAGTTCCTGCACCTTAATTGGTTTAATGACAATGGAGTGCTCATCTTTGATAGGTCTAGACAAAACAAAAATGTATATAAAGAAGAACCATGATGTATGTATATAAAGAGTACAGTTAGGATAAATATGCAGTGCTTGTGCATAATTCTATAAGAGGCAAGATTTGCAGTGATAGTGAATGGACAAGATATTGTGTTGGCTTCTAGTACTATGGATAACCACTAGGAAGATAACAAGGTATAAATTATTAATTATTGAAACTGGTATATTTCATCTTTAAAAAATAAGATAAGTATACAGCCACATTCTCTTAATTCATTGATTAGAGACATCTAGTATAATAATGTAAGTAGAATGTCATGTTTGTACCTTGTATGATAAGAAACAATTACGAACACAATTTGCAATGTATTACTTATTGAATGTGTCTTGTTAATGTGGTTTGAAACTGTCTCATAGCTATTTTACTTCAATAAAATAATAAATAAATAAAGGACTTTTTTGTTGAAAAATAAAAATAGTGTCATAAAATTAAAATAGTAATATTCATGTCATCTCAAACTCCCGAATACAATAACTTCAGTTGTTTCCTTCTTTTAATTATTTAATAGCTTCTATTTTTCATTTTACACTTTGATCTTTTAAAATATATTTAGTACAGGGTCTTACTGTGCAGATTGGACTCCTACTGATCTTCTTGGTTTCCACCTCCCGAGCTCTGGGATTACAGCATGAACCACCTTGCATGGACTCGCTGGCAGGCTCAGCATGCTCAGGCATGGCATGTGATTTTTTTTTTTGCAGAACCAGGGATTGAACTCAGATTCTTGCACTTGTTAGGGAAGCTCTTATTCCACTGAGGCATGTGATTTTTTATTTACAAATTTTTATGTCTTCTTTAGTCAAATAGGCTATTTTTTATATTTTATTGAGAAACAAATACCAATGAGACAGTCTCAAAACCAGTTAGTAGGAAAGATTCAGTAGCTAATACATTGTGCATGTTTGTTTTCTCAGTAGGTATTCATACTACAAGATGAATACATGATATCCTGTCCACAAATACTATTCGAACAAATCTTTCTACTAATTGAATTAAAAGTAGCTGTATATGTCTCCTAACTTTTAGATATGCAGATAGAAAATGGTCCTTCAAATGAATCCCCTTTATTTATTTAGTTTTATCAGAGGAGTGTATTCCATTTTCATTGATATATTGTAGGTGCGGGAATTCAGAAAAATATTCCAATATAGTCCAGTAGTCCATAAGAATAGTGGGTTATGCATATAAATAGTGAAGACAGAAGATGTTGAATTGAGGGGCTGGTGAGGTGGCTCAGTGAAAGAAGTACTTCACATGTTAAGTGAAAAAGGTATTGTTTCTATTGTTTCCCTTTCCATGTGCTTGTTATCTGTGTAGAGGAATGCTACTGACTTTTGAGTATTGACATTGTATCCTATTATGCTACTGAATTTCTGTATTAGTTATAGTAGTTTCTTGGTGGAATTTATGGAGTCTTCCAATAAAGAATCATGTCATCTGCAAATAGGGATAATTTCACTTCTTCCTTACTATTATTATTCCCTTTATTTCTCCCTCTTTTCTAATGGCTGTTGCTAATGACTCCAAGACTATATTGAATAGGAGGGGTGATAGAGGACATCCTTGTCTTGTACCTGACTATAAAGTAAAATATTTCGGTTTTTTCACATTTGGAATTATATTACCATTGGGATGTCAGAGATGGCTTTTATCAAATTGAGGTAGTGGCAATCAATGCCAATTTTCTGTTGGACTTTGAACATGAATGAGTGTTGAACTTTGTCAAAAGCTTTTTCTGCATCAATTGAGAGGATCGTGTGGTTTTTAGATTTCAAACTATTATTATGGCGTATTACATTTATAGATTTTTCAAGTATGAAACCATCCTTGCCTCCCTGGGGTGAATCCTACTTGGTTATAGTGTATGGTCTTCTTGATGATTTGCTGTATTCTGTTTACTAGGATTTTAATGAGGATTTTTGCATCTATGATCATGAGGGATATTGGCCTATATTTCTTCTCAGTAAAATCTATAAATATAATACACCATATTAACAGACTAATATCCAAAAAATACTTGATCATCACAATTGATGCAGGGAATGCTTCTGACAAAGTCCAACACTCATTCATGTTGAAAGTCCTACAAAAAATTGGAATAGATGGACTGTATCTTAACTTGACAAAAGGCACCTATGGCAACCCAAAGGCTGATATAATCTTAAATGGGGAAAAAATAAAATATTTTACTCTTAAATCAGGTACAGAACAAAGATATCTTCTGTCACCCCTCCTATTCTTTTTTTTTTTTTTTTTTTTTTTTGTCTTTTTGAGACAGGGTCTCGCTATGCAGTTCAGGCTGGCTTTAAGCTCACTTTGTAGCTCAGGCTGGTCTCGAACTCACAACAATCCTCCTGCCTCAGCCTCCCGAGTGCTGGGATTACAGGCCTGCGCCACAACGCCCGGCTCACCCCTCCTATTCAATATAGTCTTGGAATCATTAGCAACAACCATTAGAAAAGAGGGATAAATAAAGGAAATTAGATTAGGTAAAGAAGTTAAATTATCACTATTTGCAGATGACATGACACTTTATTAGGAAGGCCCCAAAAATTCAACCAAGAAACTACTAGAACTGATATGGGAATACCGTAGCATAGCAGGACAAAAAATCAATACTCAAAAATCGGTCGCATTCCTATACATAGATAACAAGCGCACCGAAAGGGAAACAATAAGTTTTACAGTAGCACCGTGGAAAATGAAATACCTTGGGATTCACTTAAGAAAGGAAGTCGAAGATCTTTTCACACAAAATTACTACACACTAACAAAACAGATTATAGTGGATTTCAGATAATGGAAAGATATTCCATGCTCCTCTATAGGAAGAGCCTACTTCATGAAGATGATCATAGTCCCAAAATTGCTGTACAGATTTAATGCAATGCCTATCAAAATGCAAAAAACATATCTGCCAGACCTAGAGAAATCGTACCTAAAATTTATTTGGAACCAAACAAAACCTAGAATAGCAAAGGCAATCTTGACCAATAAAGACATGGCAGGAGGCATCACAATTCCTGATTTAAAATTATACGACAAAGCCATTATGATAAAATCAACATGGTATTGGCAACAAAATAGACCTGAGGATTAATGGAATACATTAGACGATGCAGAGGTATCTAGGAACACACTCATCCATCTGGTCTCCGACAAAGGGGCTAAACATACTCACTTTAAGAAAGATAGCCTCTTTAACAAATGGTGCTGGAAAACCTGGCTTACTACATGATGAAAACTAAAATTTGGCCAAGATCTATCACCATGCACCAAGTTAAAGTCAAAATGGCTTGAAGCTCTAAATATTAAAACAGAAACACTAAGTCTCCTGGAAGAGAAAGTAGGTGGAACTCGTGAAGACACAGGGGTAGGTACAGAGTTCATGAACAAACATATATTCACACAGGAAGCACTTGAAAGAATCAACAACTGGGATCAACTCTTCTTGAGCAGCTTCTGCAGGTCAAAAAGATTGTCAGCAGAGGGAAAACACAACCCAAAAATTCTGAAAAAATCTTAACTAATAAGCAATTAGCCAAAGGTCTGTTACCTAGAATATATAATGAACTAAGATATAACAGTGCCCTCAAATTAAAAGACCAATTTCAAAAATGTGCATCTGCGATGAGTACACACTTCTCAGAATACAAAATTAAAGAAGACAATAAACATATGAAAAAATGCTCCACATCGCTAGCCAACCATGAAATGTAAGTTAGAACACTGAGATACCATCTCAATCCAGAAAGAATGGCTATCATAAGGAAATCAACCAACAACAAATGTTGGGGAGGTTGTGGAGAAAAGGGAACACTTCTTCACTGTTGGTGGGAATGTAGACTGGTACAACCATTGTGAAGGTCTGTGTGAAGTCTCCTTTAAAGAGTAGGAATAGAAATCCCATTCAAGCCAGCTATCCCCCTACTGGGAATTTTCACAGAGGAACTGAAGACATTATATCATAGTGATATATGTGTATCTATGTTTATAGCAGCACAATTTGTGATAGCAAAATCTTGGAAACAACCAAGATGTCCATCACATGAGGAATGGTTGAAAAAGATGTGGTATTTCTATATAATGTAGTATTACTCAGCTCTTAAGAATGAGATGTTTGAAGAACTTATAGTGGAGTGTATGCCACCTGAACATATACTCATAAGTGAAATAAAACAGACACATATGTGTAAATATCATATAGTCTCCCTAGCATAAGAAACGAAAAAATGATATACAAATTGAAATGTACAACACAACTAAAAACAACTGAGTCAGATAAGGCAAAATGAATGGTATAAGTTACACGGTACTAATCAGCTTTTCTTCGGGATGGAAAAATCTAAGTTCACAGACCAAAACAGGAGAAATAGAAGATCCGCAAGGCCAGCCAATTTTTGGCGCTACCCTTTCAAGGTCAGCGAAGACTCAGTACATATGAGAACCTGTACTGCTACATCATAAAACTCGGTTGAGCCCCAAATTTTCTGAACAAGAAGAGTACGGAGCCACCGAAGAAAGAGATTGAAGTTCTATAGTGTGCCTGGGGAGAGTCACATGGAGAGAAAACTTTCTCTCAGGCTCTCACAGAGAGCAAACTGGGCAAGCATTGGCTGTGACTCATGTACATGGATGACACAGGCAAAAGATCTACAGAATTAGGTACAGGATTAAAAGACAAACTCAGAGGGGACTTCACTGTCCTCATCTGAAACTGAACTACATGTCTTGGTATATATGTCTTGCTCTATCTAGGTCTTACCCAGCCAACAGAAAAGTATTAAATGAGGTATACTATGCAGGGCCATAATAATAAGTTGAGCTGTAAATGGCTATGGTCGACAACTTCTTTGAATAACTCACTATTGTCGTGGAGTGCTGGACTGTGTTGAATTGTGTCGTCGAGTTCCAGCACCTAAATTTGTTGAATGACAACGGAGTGCCCATCTTTGACTGATGTAGACAAAAGAAGGGGTATAGAAAGGAAGAATCATGATGTGTGTGTATGGACAGTACAGTTGGGGTAGATATGCCGTGCTTCTACATAATTCTATGAGAGGCAAGTTTTGCACTAATGGTTGTTGGATAGGATATTATATCGGCTTCTAGTACTATGGACAACCACTAGGAAAATAACAAGATAGAAAGTATTAATTATTGAATCTTTGATATAATTCAGGTATAAAAAGTAAGATGCATAAATAGCTATACTCTCTTAACTTACTGATAAGACACATCTGCTATAATAATGTCTGTAATTATAATGTAATGTATCCACCTAGTACGATGCCAAAGCAGTATTAAAACAGTTTCCAGTGTATTAATTTATTGAATCCATCCTGTTAAGGTGTCTTAAAACTGTCTCATTGATATTTGTACTTCAATAAAGTAAAACATAAATAAGTGAATAAAAATTAAAAAATGGATTAAACATTAAAACAGAACACTGAATCTCCTGGAAGAGAAGGTAGGAGGAACACTTGAAGACATAGGGGTAGGTACAGAGCTCATGAACAAACATATATTTGCACAGGAAACACTTGAAAGAATCAACAATTGGGATCAACTCTTCTTGAGGAGTTTCTGCACGTCAAAAGAAATTGTCAACAGAGGGAAAACACAACCTACAAATTTTGAAAAAACCCTAAGTAATAAACAATCACACAAAAGTGTGCTGTCTAGAGTATATAAAAAATAAGATATAACATCACCCTCAAACTTAAAGACCTAATTCAGAAATGGGCATCTGAGATGAATACACACTTCTCAGAGGATGAAACTAAAGAAGCGAATAAATATATGAAAAAATGCTCCACATTGATAGCCATTCGTGAAATGCAAATAAAAGCCTTCTTAATTTTATTTAATAGTTCTTGCTTTGAAGTTGAGACTGTCCAGCAACTGGATTTCTACCACTTCTTTTTGCTGAGGTGCTGGGGCATTTAGTGTTCTTTTCCATCCTTTGACTTTCAGCCTATTAGTTTCGTTATGAGCTAGGTTTTTTCTTGTATACAGCATATTGTTGAATTTTGTTTCCTAATCTACTATGCCATGCTATTTCTTTTAATTAGTGAATTGCATCCCTTACATTAATGGCTATAATTGAGATGTATTGCTTTATGAGAGCGACATGTTATTTACCTGCCTTTGTTTACTTCATTTTCTCCTGTGTTCAGTTGTTTGCTCTCTTTCGTCAATTCCTTCTATTCTCATTCTTGTAGTTCTGATCATTTTGGTCCCTCTGCAGAACAGCTTTTATTAATTTTTGTTGGGTTGCATGGGCTTTCTTCTGATTTCTGGAATATACTTTAGCTTGACATATGCAGTACATGTGCTTTTTTAAGTGAATGTCTCATGTGCAACTGAAAATAATGGATAGTCATACATTGATGAATGGAACACTGTGTATGCCCAACACTTGCATTTTTTCAAAGGTCTGTTTCAGTTCTACTACTTCTTTTCTAAATTTTGTATTTTTGAGATAAGGTGGTGTTAATCTACCCTGGTAAGTTTCTGTTATTGGATATTAGATCTTTCATTTCAATTGAATTTGTCAAATATACTGTTATACTCCAGTGTTTGTTGTGCACATACTTATGAGTGTTTCCTCCTCGTCTTGAACTTTTCCCCTAACCACTATATAGTGACCTTCTTTATCATTTGATCATTCTTGGTTTGAGTTCAGATTATACATGAATGGTATTCCTACCAGTGCTTTTTCCCGAAGTACTGAGGACTGTAGCATGTTTTTCCATCCTCTGACTTTAAGCCTATAAATATCCATATTAGTTAATGTGTTTCTTATATACAGCATATTGTTAGATTTTGTTTCTTACTTCTCTCTGCCAATCTATTTCTTTTAATTGCTGAAATGAGTTCATTTACATTGATGATTATAATTGATATGTATTTAATTTATATTTTTCATGGTATTTTCCTGCTCATGGTTACCTTTATCCTGTGTTTAACTATTTGCCCTATTTGTTGTGTTTTTTTCTATTCTCATTCTTGGACTTTTGTTCATTTAGATCCATTTCTAGAGTATCTTTTAGGAGTCTCTGTAGGGTTGGCTTGTTCATCATAAAATTCTTTAGTTCTCTGTCATGGGAGTATTTCACTTTTCCATTAAAGTTGAGAGAGGGATTTGCAGCACATTTCAGTATGGGATGGATTTTGTTTTCTTGTAGGACTTGAAATACTTTGTTGCATGCTCTTCTTGACTTAATGGTTTGTGAGGAGATATCTGCCATTATTCTGTTAGGTATTACTTTAAATGTGATTAGTTTCTTTTTTCTACAGGTTTTTACTATGTGATTTTGTATTGAATTTGTGGGACCTTAATTATTTTATGCATGGATGTTGCTATTGGGTTGCTATTATTTGGATTTCTATATGTTTCAGTTATCTGAATATCAGAATGTTTCTCAATATTTTGGGAGTTTTCTTCTTTTACTTCTTCTGATATTCTCTTTATATAATTTCTATCTAAAAGACTCCTTTCTTTTTAGTACTGATTAGGCTTACATTTTTCATCTTTGCATCATCTTACAGCTGTTGAATTATTATTTCCCGTATAATAGTTTTATTTAAGAGATTTTTCTTTACCTTTTCACGTGACACTAGTCTGAAATGTCTTCACTTTCAGTCAGATAGTTTTACCAACTTTTTATTGAGGTTTTATTCTCTTTAATATCTCTTTGAATCTACTTCATGCATTTTATTTCTTTTCTGTGCTTCTCATTCAAGGTTTCCATAATTTTAATATTCTCTATTTTTTTATCAGTGTCTTATTCAGAAATGCTCAGCTTTTGTTACTGTTGTCATTTCATTTTTTGCTAGGGTAATTATTTTTATGTGCTTTCCTCTGAAGCCTTCTGTAGTTGTTTCTTTTCCTCTACACCCTTCAGCATTTGTTTCTTTACTAGAGATGTAGATTTCAAGTGTGTGAATTCATGTATTTTCTATGGTGATGCCTTCTGTGTTCTGGGTGAGCTTGGGGTCAGAGATTACATTTTGTGCCCTTTCATTGTCATTTTCTATTTAAGAAAGAACTCTATTTTTATTTCTATGACACTTTTTTGTGACATTTGCCTAGTAGTTACCTGTGTCTTTATGATCACATTCTCTCTGTAAAGAGTCAGTTCTTGGGCTGGGGAGATGGCTCAGTGGAATAAATGCTTCCTTGGCAAGCACAAGGACCTGAGTTCAATCCCCAGTTCCAGAAAAAAAGAAAAAAGAAGAGTCAGTTCTTTCTGTATCTCTTTAGAGTTAGAGATTTTTGTGTTGTGTGTGTCTCAAGATTTGCCCTCCCTATTCATTGAGAGTGAGATACTGGTTTTTGTTTAATACTGTCTTTTGTCCTGAAGTATGTTGCTTTGGTGATGGTGTTACCTAAGTACATCCTGATATTATTATCCAAGGGAGAACATGTGGTTAAGGCTGATATGATTTTCTATTTACAGTAATACAATTAGCAACACTTTAATGGGTAGTGAGATTTAGCATTTGACAAACTTTTGTAACTAATGGGTTTGCATTTTAGATCATAAGAGAAAACATCATGGATATATAACTAAGCAGATAGTAAATTAGGAATTTGTATTTAATTTAGTTCCCCTAAGTTCTGCTGGGAACCTCTCCTTCACATACCTGAAGTCTCTGAGGCCAACTAGTTCACCCTAGTTACCTGTTCCCACTTCTTTCTTGAGAGGGTGCTTACATAAATTTGGACCTTGGTCTGTCTTGAGAGGATGTTTATATAAATTTGGGCCTAGCAGTATGCCTCAGCTCACTGGTTTGAGATCTATCAAACTTGAGGTCAGCGAGCTGGGCCTTGCACGGGTATGGCTCCTTTGCTCAGGTTGTTCTTGTTGTCTCATTGGAATGAACTTGTTGTGCCCTGCTGGCTAGATATTCTGTTCCTAATTTAGCTCATTGGATCTCTCTGCTGAACTTCTGCTGCATGGTCCCAAACTTGGCTTCTCTCCTAAGGTTCCACTCTCGTGCTGTTTTTGAAGTTATTTTGTCTATCACTAAATATAAAACATAATAAAGAATTTTAAAGTTGCAGATGAAATCGTCAGCATACAAAACAATGTTATTCAACTGTAACTTTAGAAAGATCTATTTCTAAAAATAGAAAATTATGAATATTCCCTAAGTATAAGAAATGTTTTCAAGAATGCCTTATCAAAGCACCCAAGTGAAGGACATGAAGATGGAAATATGCACTGTAAGAAATAGTGAGGATCACAGAAAGGCAGTTTATGCCCATCAGAAAGCAAATGAAGGGAATAATACCTGAGTGGACGAGGGCAATGGCACCTAAGTTCAAGTATCCATGGAGCACATAGATATGTCCAACACCACTGAGGCTTTGACACAAATAAGGTTAACATTGCATTCATTGTCAGGCTGATCCCCAATCATATCTTATTAAATCGTATTTAATTTTCAAATAAATATGGAGACATAATTTTCCCTAACAGTGGAAGTATTTCACATAGGACTGAAACACAACTATTCCTTCCACAAATTCTCAGTACTAGGGCCAGACAAATAGCTCAGTGGATTATAGCACCTGCAAACAGGAGCAGGAGCCGGGGGTTCAATCCCCAAGATTGCCATGCTGGCACTGCCCCTGAGGAATGCTGAGATGACAACTGCAACTGGGCAAGGTGTCGTGTGCCTTTAATCCCAGCTTGTACGGGACTACAAACATCCAGATCACTATGGGTCTGATCTAGTAGTGAGACCATGAACATCCTGTAGACCCTTCCTCCCCCAAAAACAAATTCTCAGTGGGCAAACCTTTGTAACAAACTCCATGTTAAACATTTTACTAAAACTCAATGTAGAATCTCACTTTTTACTATATATTTTGTAAGCTACATAATCAAAAGTAAAATGCAAAGTGTAAACAAACATTGCCATTCCAAAATAAAGAAAGAGGAAGATAGAAAATAATTGAACTACAGAAAGATTGAAGCCCATTAGTGTATCAGGATTATGCTTGACATTTTGGGTAAATGGTAGTGAGGTAAGCTGTACAGTGCTTGGGGATGCTCACTGCTGTGGACTTACTGGTTGCACTCCCTGTGGTCTCCTTTCTATGGTGGTTCTCTCACTATCTGAATCTATTTTATGTGTCCATTGTTTCTCATATTTCTTAAAGTGTCCACTAAACTTTTGACTGCATCTCTAAAACTTCACACACACCCTCTCAGCCGTTTCCCTTGACATTTGATCAGAATCCTCCATGAGCACACCACATTTACATTCAGTGTGCTGATAAAACCAGCATCATGTGGAGAATGCCAAAGTCTGCTTCCAGGAAGATCAGCAGACATGACCACCTACATCACGTTTGTACTGTTTTCTCAGTGCCTGGATTGCTAAGTATACTGAAATTAATCCTGAGGATTCGATTCCTAAGGTGACTAATGACAACCAGGTTTCCCATAGCACTCTTCTCAAAGGCAAAACTTATACATTTTTACCTTTCAGTCTTCTGGCAACAGTGTCTTACACAACCTCAAAGAACTTTTATTCTTCTCAAAGCATTTTTTCTCTTTTCAAAGAACTTAGTTTGTTCTTAATATTTCTAACATTTCAGCAATCACACTTCCTTGGTGAAACTTTTACACACGGTTCATTTTGAAACAAGATTATTCTTTCAAATGCCTTTTGTCTGTGATTCTTAATATAAATCTGGCTTAAAGCAGTCAGTAGTATTTATACCAAAACATGAATGTTCCTGGCTCTGAATACTGAACTGACTTGAAATTTTCTAAATCAGATTAATTCACTTTCTGACCTTGATCTCAGCCTCTCACAAAGTCTCAGGACATTGGGGAAATGTGTAGCTTTATAATCACAGTGTAACATGGCCAGCCATATAGTTCAGGGGATTAAAGCTCATGCAAGCAGGCACAGGGGCCAGGGGTTAAATCCCCATTCCTCGCCTGCTGGTCCCACCCACTGGGGTACACTAAGATGTGATTGAGCATGGGCATGGTGGTACACGCTTGTAGTTCCAGCTCTTAGCAGGCTGTAAACAATCAATATAAGTCTGGTCTAGTAGTGAGACCCTGAACACCCTATAGATCCTTCCCTGAAATACAAAAAACAAACAAACATGTCCTCTAATCTATTCCCAATAGAGCCTGCATTCCCAAATTAAACCTGTCAAGCCTGCCCTTACTGTTGAAATCTATCAGTATTTCAACTTTCTTCGCTCTGACCATAAATCAAACATTGAGTTTTGTTTTTGCCTTCCTTGATTTTCTCTATCCTGATCCTCCAAACTTTTAAAAACCTCTTCAGCAAACAAATCCTCAAGACTTCTGAACCACATAGTCAGATATAATCACACCAATGTTCTCATTATTGTCACTATTTTTTATTAATCAGGTTTTGCATTACTCTACCTGACACATAAGATTTTAAGTGAACTTTAAGTTCCTTCTTCATTTCATGGGATTTTTCCCATAGCCAGTTGGCTTCAATGCTGAAACTTCATGGTCAAAGGGCATTGTAGATTAGAGAAGTTTAGCATATGTTGACTAGAGACCAGAGAAGGGGCACAAGAAGCATATATAGTTTTCAAGGTGAAACAGCTATGACTATCAGACACACAAAAGAGGTGTGCTTTTCTAGTCCCCTGTGCATTTTATAAACTTATCAATTTGACAGAATTAAGTGTAATCACACACTGTTCAAAAAGTTCTGAGCAAGGAAAAAGAAACTGTAGTTTTTAATAGAATTTCTCATACAGAAGTTTAGAAAGCCTAGATTTTTAGTCTAGCACAGCTGCTGTCTTTGAGGCTATTCTGAGAAATAGACATTTAACCAGCTTCCTGTATTTGAAGTACAATACATTTCATAATTAGTATTGAAAAATAAATATCCTATTTCAAATCAAAGGAAATGATGCAAAATTAAAAAAGAAATCTTTGCCAATAGTTTTAATAAAAATCATGGCAAAGATCATTCAATCTATATTTATTTATTCTTGACAAATTTAAGAAGAAATTCAGGAAGCATAACTATTGCTTTCTAAAATTAAAGAAAGAAGGATTTGATGATGATTTGAGCAATTTTCTCTTTAGATATTTGTCCTGAGAACACAAAGAATGAAGTTCATGGACAGATGGGGAATGCAAGAAGAGTAGTTTATTAGCGAAAAGAAAGAGACGCTCTTACTAGCTGAATGGGGTTTCAAGGGAGATGCAGAGGAGGCCTTAAAGTTCAGATGGTTATATGTATTTTGATGGGAGTAAAAAAGTGAAACAAGGAAACAATTCAGCTGCTGTTTTTAGCTAGGTCTTTGATATCAGGAGCACAGATTCATCCTGTCTTCTAACTTCCTGTGAAACATTTCAATGCAGCTGTTATTTTTAGCAAGCCTCTGATATCATGAGAGCAGACTTCCCTTTGCTCTAGCTTCCTAGGACATGCTTCAGGGAAACACTTTCTTTTGTGTTCCAATTTTTCCAGGGCATATAAGGGTTTATCCAGGTCTTGACCTTCGTGGCCTATTGTTTGTCTAGCTCCTGGTCTGAATGTTATGTTGACAATGGTGGAATAATAAAGAGTTATAACTAGAAAACTCCTTGCAGATAATTACCTAGACAAAGTCCACAAAGATACTTGCAACTATAAATAGGCAAAATTGATTTGATAAAAATACTTAATCAATTGATCTGAGTAATATATTTTATTTTGTACTGTATTTTTGGTACATTTTGTGGTTCCTGAGCTCTTTATGGTTCTGAAATTTTGGAAAACTGCAGAGGAAAAGGGAAGATGAGACATAAATATTGGAGAATTGATTTTAATTTAAAATTATAGGACTTTTATGAATAATTGTGCAGTCTTCATTACAAGTGCAAAAGAATTGTCAATTTTCCTAATATGTATTTCAAATATATTTGTTTCACACTTACACACATAGTAAATATTTTGATTATTAGAACTTCATAATCAAACTCTGAGGGACAATCAGATAGCTCAGTGGACTAATGCATCTGCCTAGGCAGGCACAGGGACCAAGGTTCAATCCCCAGTGTGCCGAGCATACCTCCCCCCCTGGGGCCTGCTGAGATGGTGACTGACACTGGGCATTGTGATATACACCAGTAATCCCAGTGTTTGAGAGGCTGAAAACAGAGAATAACTGAGTCTGATTTGTGCAGTGAGATCTTGTAGAACCTGTACTAAATACATTAAAAGAAAATCTAACTCTGAATGAAAATTTGTATTGACTTCTCATGTTCATGTGCTAGTTTTATGCCCTTCTATACAACTTCATTCTTGAGCTTTCTTTATGTATTTGGTACACAGTCTCACTTTGTAGTGCAGACTGATAGTGATCCTACTGTTTTCAACCCCTTCAGTATGGGGATTACTGGCATGTACACATACCCCCAATCTCAATGACCCACCCAGAATGCCCAGTGGCAGGGTTGGTACAACATTTGGTGCTGGGGATCGAAGCCTAGTACTTCCACTTGCCTAAGCAGGTGCTTATTCTGCTGAGCTATCTCATTGGCCCTCTTAATGTTGATTTCTTTGAGTTTAACCTACTGCTAAAGTTGTAGAGTACTATTAACTGAATCAGTTGCTTTTTAATTTGTCAGTCACTCTCTGAGATTCACTATACAACTTTTACTTTAAAGTATCCTTCAGAATATTCCCTAAGGAAGATGTCATGCTATTTCCTATCTAAATAAGGAATTGTTTTTAGTGTATTTCCCTTCCAATTATATATCAGAAAGGGCATTTTTGACATTTCAAATGGCTAATGATATTCTAAAATTTTGGATTACAATGCATAAGTGAAATTTTTCTTCCATAATGTAGTGTTAGCAATTTTCTGAGACTGCAGTCCTGTGCTATTTTGAGAACTATAAGTTCTCCTGAGTTTTGACAAACATAAGGTAGTTTCTCCTTCTACTATTTGTCCAAATGGAAAGATAAAGCATGAGTGGGAGCATACACACATGTATTTATAATCAGTGACCAACATGCTTGACTCTCAACCTAAAAATCAAGTTTTAATAGCATATGCTCTATTTTTTTTATTTTTTATTTTTATTCATTTTAATGAGAAAAAAAGACAAAACAGCAATAAAACAGTTTCAACATATGTTAGTAGGACAGTTATAATAATTAATACATTGTGTATTGTTGTCTTCACAGTAGTTATTCAGAGGACAAGATACAGACATGATATATTGTCTAAGCAATATTAGTACAAACATTCCTTCTCAATGAACTCAGAGAAAGTAACCATATATCTATCCTGTTACCTTGTGTACACAAATGTCAAGGAGCACACATCTCTGCCAAAACAAAGCAAAAAAGGTAGAAATGCTGGGAGCCAAGAAACCTAAGAAATCAATCAAATGTGTGTAGCCAGGATTCGACTTCAGTTCCTAAAGCAAACAAGTTACCTCAGCCCTGAGATAAACATTCCTGTCTGGTTAAAGTCAGCTATTTGTCACTAGGACACCTGTGTCACATGTTACTAACTTTTCAAAATTATCAATAAAATACCGTTTTGTTGTGAATTCTTTGTTATTTATTTTTAAAAGACAATACATATTAGAATTAAAACAGAAAAAAATTACAAGTGAGACAGAATTTCACTGGACAAAGTAATATGAATTTCATAGTGTTTGTTGTAATATGCTCTGAGTTCAACATCCCTTTCCAAACTTAATATTGAAATTTAATGGCTACCATTATGACAATACAAGATGAATACTGAAAGAAGTTATTAGGTCCTTAGGTTTCTGACTTATTGTGTTTCATAAATAGGTCAATACAGTTTTTGCTAGAGTGAGTTATTTATCATAGGAGTTGACTGTTAACAAAATGACTTCAGTTTTCCTGGATGGACCTCTCTTGCTCTCCCATTCTCTCTATCAAATATTCTCTTGACATAGATGGCTCTGTCATATTAGACAATGAGAAGAATATCCTGACAAAAGGCTGTTGTGATGCTCATGCTATGGTTCTGGACTTCCCAACAGAAATCTTCGAGGAATATTTTTAATTGGTTGTATACCGCCATGTTTTTCTTTTTTGTCACATAATACAGTTGATAACTGGAACTTCTAGCAATAGCAAAGTTAGGGTCCACTGCAAAAGTTGTGGAGGCAGTGTTGAAACAACACCACTCCTCCTTCCCTGTTCCCAGCGACATGGAAAATGAGAAGAATGTGGTGCTTAAGGAATCTTAAAAAATTAGAGCATATGCTATTAAAACTTGATTTTTAGGTTGAGAGTCAAGCATGTTGGTCACTGATTATAAGTCACTGCAGGGCAACAAGTGGAATATCATCACTTTCCTATGTCTTGCAACTTATGACGTGAGAGAGACAATTGAATCTGAACAGTATTTTGGTGTTGTTGCAGTGGCGCATGGGCCAGGAGTTAATGGATGACACTGCCCCTGTCCTGTTCTCAGTGTTGTGAGAAAGGAGAGAGATGTGTCAGTGGATGGAACAGAAGATACTATATAAGGGAAAAGAGAGGAAAAATATACAAGATGTTGGCAGCAGCTTCAGGCTGTTCCTGTCTGATGGCACCAATGTAACTGTGAAAGAGATACATAGACAAAAGAAAGTGAACAAGGGCATGCTACAGAAAGACTTAGAAAGTTGCTTATTGAAAACTCTTACACCAAGTGCGTATTTTGATGCCAAGGTTAGATCCACACCAAGCACTAATCCTACTGCAGACATGGTGGAATTGCCCAGTACATATTTGTTCTGTTTTAGAAACTGAATACCAGAGGAATTTAATTTTGTTATTGTTCATGTTGTTGTTGGTGATGATTTGTTTGACATTTCTAGGATGTTTTTTTTTCAGTTTTGGGGAAGAGTGCCTTGCTACTTCTATTTCTTAGTTTCTTATGCTCATTATTTTACCTTTAATCAAATAATTTTTTTAATATTTTATTTTTGGGGCTGAGGAGATGGCTAAGTAGAATAAGTGCTTGCCTGGCAAACTCAAGAGAATGAGTTCAATCCTTGGTTCAAACAAAATCTTTTTTTTATGTATTTAGTACAGAGTCTTACTATGTAGATTGGACTCATAGTGATCCTCCTGTTTTCAGCCACCCAAACTCTGGGATTACAAGTGTGAGCCACCACGCTCATCTCAATTGCCCTCTCAGTGTGCCCCAGGAACGGGGCCAGTATGTTACATTGGAGATTGAACCCCAGTGGCTGCACTCTGCCTGAGCAGGTGCTTCAATCCTTTGCGCTATTTGGCTGGCTCTATATTTTCTATATTCAAGTGTCTAAACATTGTCTCTTGTCTTACTGGTTTTCTTTGATTTTTTTTTTTATTTCCTTTTATTTTTTCTTTTCTTTTATCTTCTCTGGTTTCCGAATATCTGAGTGTACATCCTTTGTCCTTATGTCTTGTTCTACTATATGTCTGTTCAATTAAGTCTATATTTTCCCATTGTTGATCTAAACTGTACCTTCCCCTACCCCCAAAGGGAAAATCACTCTACTAGTGGGAAACACCAGGTATACAAACACTTGGTTCATGTTTGACTTTGTGACTTTGGATAAAAGTTCCAAATTAAGTTAGAATGATTTGTCAGTATCTAGGTTTCACTTTATTGTTATTGCTGTTGCTAATTGTACTACTTTAGCATGAGTATCATAACTGTTGTTGCAATTAATTGCCCTCCCTTGTATGACAACACTGATAAAATCTGGGGTCAGTATCATCACCATAGTTGAGTACCAAAAGCTGGGTGCTCTGCAAAAGAGATAGAGACTTTACATCCCTAATAAACTGGAAAGATAAGTTCTTGGGACACTCATAAAGGCTGAGAGTCAGTTTATCCTACAAGATATCGCTGAAGAATAGATACATCTTACAGAATCTTTGATACAACTTAACAATCTTCCTACCTTCCATAGCAAGTTACAAGTATCTACACAGGAAAAAATATTGGAAATCAAAAATAGAAAATGACAAAATAGGGCCAGCCAAATAGCTCACCAGATTAAAGTGCCTGCTTAGGCAGATGCAGGAGTTGGGAATTCAGTCCCCTAATCTGCTGTGCCAGCCTCTTCCTCAGGGCACCCTGAGGTAGTGAATGAGACTGGGCATGGTGGGGCTCACCTATAATCCCAGCACTTGAGAGATGGTGAACAGGAGGATAATTAGGAGTCCAACCAAGGCAGTGAGACCCTTTATACCCTGTGTGCCCTGTCCTAAATACAAACAATAAAAGAAAATGACAAAAAAGCACAACACAGTACAATCCAAGACCTCCAGACCATCCAAACAAGTCCAGATGACAATGAGATAGAGGAAATTGGAAACCCCCCACCTAAGTTTTATAAAACTTTATCAGCAGAAGTGAATAAAATTATATAAATGACAAAATCAGATAAGTAGAGGAAATCAGTTTAGAAATAATGTGCCAGACAAAAAAATTACAATTATATGAAGGATTTCATCTGTGAATCTAGAGTAGACAATGATAAATAGAGTAAATTAGGAAAATGATAGAAACCATAAATGCCCAACATATAAATGGAAACCATGAAATATGATCAGTGAGATATTCAGGAGATTAAAACTCTCACTGTACGTATAAACAGCTAAATGAACAAATATGAAGACAAATTATCAGATCTAGAAGACAAAATTGCAGGTAATAATCATAAGAACAAAGATTTCTTAAAAATAGCAAAGAATTACAAAAAGTAAATGCAACAACTTCAAAGGATGTAGAAAATAATAAATGATTAATCAGAGCTAATGAACAAACATGAGACAATGAAAACAATATTAAAAACTTGTCCAAAGAAGTTACAACAGAAAAATTCCCCATCATGGCCAAAGCATTCTACATACAAGAAGTGAGACATATAGAACTCTAAATAGTAAAGACCAAAAGGAGACCTACACCAAGGCATAAAATAGTCAAGATTCCAGAGATTGAACACAAGAATAAAATAATAAAATGTTAGAGTAAACAAATAAATTAACTGTAAATGAAATATCATCAGAATTACAGAAAATGTCTCCAGGCATACCCTCACTTCAGGGAGAATTTGGAGTAAAGTATTTCAAATCATAAAATAAAACAAACTCCAACCAAGATGGTTATACTCTGCAAAAGGAATTTTCAAAATCAATGCAGAAATAAGAGACTTCAGTGACAAAGATCACATGGAAATATTTATGATTAACAAGCTAGCTTTTCAAAACATTTTGATGTATAATTTAGAAAGATAAAACAAAGCCTACATTTTCAAGGGCATAAAGACATTGTATCCCCCAGGCAACACAAACAGTCAAGCAAAGGGAATAATAGTGAACCAGTAATAGGCAAATAACAATAAAAAATGAAATAGGTAAGTGAGTGTATATCAGTCATACACATCAATGAAACTGGTGATTATTCAATAAACAGGAACAGACTGGAAGAATGAATCAAGAAACCACCACTAACAATACGTTGCACACAAGAAACATGTTCAACTGAAAATGAAATTCATAGACTAAAAGTATGGAAGACAAAAATAAATATTTGATAAATCTCAAGAACTTAAGCTTCGTAGCCAGCCAAATTGGTCAGTGGCTTAAAGTACCTGTAAGCAGGCACAGGGGCTGGGAGTTAGATCACCAGGTTTGACATGCTGGACCTGAACCAAGGGCACACTAGGATGGTGATTGAAACTGGGTATGGGGGCACACACCTGTAATCCCACCTTTTGGGAGGCTGTGAACAGGAGAATCACTACAAGTCTGATTTTTGTAATGAGATACTGTAGGCCCTGTACCAAATACATAAGTAACTCCACACCTCTGGAGCCAGCCCAAGCCCATGCCCAGAAAGTGTGTGGGAGAGCTTGTGTGATTCCCTGTGCCCGTTGGACCTCCATAGATAGAGCCCAGTCCTGCCTTGTGAGTGAGACCTTTCATCGTACTCTATGGACCCCCACTCTTCTCAAGAACCAGCCCAAGCCTAGGCTCTAAATGTGTGTGGGAGAGCTTCCCTGCTCCCCAGCACCCTCAGGTCCCCTCCACACTCAGCCTAGGCCTGACATACAGGCCTGGGTTGAAACTCTGCAGGTGAAGTTGCTACAGAGAGAGCAGGGACCAGAACCACCCAACTAATCCAGGAACATACCATGTTGCCAGAGGAGCACAACAGTTTAGTCTTAAGAGCTGCAGAAGGAAGGACCTGAGCACTGTACCCACATACAAGCCAGGCACAACTGGATGAATTCAAACTTCGTACATCTGCACCTGAATATCAGTAGCTGCTAAGGTTGTAATGCACCAAAGCACCAAAATGCAATCTCAGACCCCGGGCCCACACCGAGCAAGTGCAGAGGACACTAGTATAGAAGAAATTAGTAATCACACAGCTGAAACGTTAGAATCAATAGCATCTGAAATGAAGAAACAACAACAGAAAGGTATAGAATAACTTAGATCAGAAATAACCTCTGAAATAAAAAAAAGAAATATCTGAATTAATAGCATGTGAAGTAAAGATTCCAATGTAGAAATATATGGAGGAAATAATTTCTATAGTAAAAGAATTAATAACTGCTTCTAAAGAAGGCATTAATAAAAAATAGAGAATATTAAAAGAAAAAAACTGATTTCTTGAATGAGCAATACAGGAAAGAAATAGATCACATGAAGCAGAACCAAAGAGACCCAGAGGAACTTAATCTCGCAATCATAAGCATGCAAAACTGACTGACTGAAAGTGAAGATAGAGTCTCAGATATTGAAGACACTGTATCAGCTAGTGAAAATGTAAGAAAAGATCGCTTAGGAACAACTAAGATGCAGGAAAAAATAATTCATCATATGTAAAATGATGCAAAGATGAACAACGTAAGCCTAGTAGGCATCAATGAAAAAGGAGTCAATACAAATGAAATAAAAAGATCTTTTATTAGTCTGTGTAGGGTTGGCTTTGTCATCATGAAATTCTTTAGTTGTTCTTTGCCATACAAGTATTTCACTTCTCCATCAAATTTTAAAGATATTTTTGTAGGTTATCACATTCTGGGCTGGATTTGGTTTTCACAGAAGACGATGTACTCTGCTTCACTCTCTTGCCTTCATGGTTTGTGAAGAGAAGTGAGCCATAATTCTGATGTGATTTGTATCTTTTCTGTAGCACATTTCAGTATATTGCCCTTGTGCTGGATTTCTGGGATCTTGACAATTATATGTCTTGTCGTGTTTTAATTGGATTGAAGTAAGTTGGAGCTCTGTATGCGTTGATTACTTGAATGTCAGATTGCTTCCTCATACTTGGGAAGTTTTCAGCTATTACTTCAGCAGGATCAATGGAATAGATTAGAAGCTGCATAAGCCTCTTTGAAAACACTCAGCCATGTTATCTTTGACAAAGGGGACAAACATGCTTACTGGAAGAAAGATAGCCTCTTTGACAAATGTTGCTGGAAGAATTTGCTCTCTACATGCTGAAAACTGAAACTTAACCCAGGTCTATCACCATGCACTAAGCTAATGTTGAAAAGGATTAAAGATCTACACATTAAAAGAGAAAAACTACATCTCCTGGAAGATAATGTATGAGGAACTCTTGAAGACATAGTGTTAGGCAAAAATCAAATTGTCCGGGTAATACTGGAAAGAATTAACTACTGAGACCTCCTCTTATTGAGAAGTTTTTGCATGTAAAAAGAAATTAGTGACAAAGTAATACACAACCCACAAATTTGGTAAGTTCTTGACTAATAAGCACTCAGACAAAGGTTTGCTCTCTAGAATTTATAAAGAACTACAAAAACTTTAGGGCTCTAAAACTTTAAATTCCCAATCCTGGAGTGGACATCCAAGATGAACACACACTTCTCAGAGGACGAAATTAACAAAGCGAATACATATATGAAAAAAATGCCCCACGTCACTAGCCATCCATGAAATGCAAATTAAAACAACACCGAGATACCCAGAAAAATGGCTATTATAAAGCAATCAACCAACAAGAAATTTTGGAGAGGCTGTGGGGAAAAAGGAACTCTTCTTTACTGCTGGTGGGAATTTGACTGGTGAAACCATTATGGAAATCAGTGTTGAGACTCTTGAATAAACTAGAACTGAAAAACCCATTCAAACCAGCTATACCTCTACTGGGAATGTTCCTGGAGCAACTGAAAACCTCATATTGTAGTGCTATATGTGTACCTATGTTTGGAGCAGCACAAGTTGTGACAGTCAAATCTAGGAAACAACTATGATGTTTGTCAACTAAGGAATGGATGAAAAATATATGGTATTTTTATACAATGGAGTATTTCTCAGCTATAAAGAATGATAAACTTGAAGCCTTCATGTTTAATAGAATGCTACTTGAACATATAAGTGAAATAAAACACACGAACATGTGCAAATATCGTATAGTCTCCCTACTATAAGAACTCAAAAGAAGAAATAAAAATAGAAAAGTCTAATGGAATTAAATAGAAAGAGAGAACTTGAGAATTAGTCAAGGAAGAGTGGGCAATGAAAAATGGTAGGAAACATAACAGAGGCAAAGCCATACATTTATATGCACAGGATTGGTAAGGCAATGGTCCTGAGAATCTTCAGAATATTTTTGGAAACTAATAGTTAATTGGTAGGATTCTCACCCTGACTAGCTATATACGCTGATAACTGTGAACTAAACTACTGCACTGAAGATAGTAATGTGTAATAGTAGTGTCATCCTTGGAATGCCTGTCATTGTTGTCCTCTAAATCCACACTACTTGTGATGACATACTAATCACTGCCATAATGTCTCTCAAATAAATTTTTGTTCAAAAAATGGTAATAAATGAAAACAAGAATCATAAAAATAATTTCAAGCTATAATGTTGTATATGGTTATATTTCTAAACTTTTGTGTAAAATATTTAATTGTTTATTCCTATTTGTAAGTAATTTTTCATTTTTTTAAATTGTTATTTTCATAATCTATAGGCATTTAGATGTTAACAAATCAATACCTGATTGAAACTACCTGTTCCCATTATACATAATATGTTTCATATTCAGACAGTTAGGTTTCACTGCCTATGTTGTAGGGTAATAACAACAAGCTTCTCTTCTTGAGGGTTAACAACCTAAGTTTTCAGAACAAAAATTAGAGAAAAGGAAGGACGGCAAAGACAGCCAACATTTTGGCTCTAGCCTTTCAAGTTCAGTGGTGACTCAGGACATAGGAGAACATGTACTGTAAAATCCTATAACTTATTGTGTCCCAAATTTTCTGATCAAGGTGATTTTGGGGCAACAGAAGAAAGTGATCAATGATATAGCCTGGGCCTAAGGAGAGTCAAATGGAGAGAAAACTTTCTCTGAGGCTTTCACAGAGAGCAAATTGGTCAAGCAATGGCCATGACTCATCCACCTCGCTGAAACTGACAAAGGATCTACAAACTGTGGTAAAGGGTTTGGAGGATAAATCCTTAGGGAATTTGACTGATATTATCAGATAAAAAAGCTACATGTCTTGCTATATAGTTCTTGCTTTATCTTGATCTTAGCCTTCCTGCAAAAAATATAAAAATGAAGCATAAAAAGTAAAGCCATATTAATATGCTGAACTGTAAAAAGCTCAAGTCAGCAACTTTTCTTTTTTGTCTTTTTGAGACAGGGTCTCACTATGCTGACCTTAAACTCACTTTGTAGCTAAGGCTGGTCTTGAACTCACAACAATCCTCCTGCCTCAGCCTCCTGAGTGCTGGGATTACAGGCCTGCACCACCACATTTCCAGTCTTACGTATAACCTGCTACTATTATGCAGTAATGGAGTATTTGGGGGTATTTTGCTGAATTCAAGTATCTATAACATTTAATTTCAGTGGAATACACTTCTCTGACAAAAATTAAATTTAAAATATTGGATACAAGTGAACAACCATTTTGTATCTGTATATTCCAAATAGTTAAGATAGATATACAGCTACATTCTCTTAATTCAATGAATAGAAAGATTTTTCTAACAGTGTTTGTGGACACAATATCATGTCTCATGTTGTACAATAAATAATCATTAAAAGAACAACGTGCAATGGATTAATTATTGAAACTGTCTAATTGTTTTTGAAACTGTCAGATTACTATTTGTTTCTTAATGAAATTATAAAAGAGAAAGCTTTATCATTACATAATAAGATATATAGTTTGATATAAGGAAAATATAAGAGGAAAACTTCGAAATGTAGAGGATGCTAAAAGAAGCAGGAGAAAAAAGTGACACAAAGGAATGTATTGAATAGATAAATGTTCATTCAGTTGAGTAACAGAGAAATATCTGAGAGACACACAAGATAAAAGAAGGAAAAATAAATTACATAAAAAGACTTGTATGTAGATGTCCTCCCATAACCTGATATACTTGTGTGAGGGCCTCTTCAAAAATGGTCTGGTATAATGTGAATTTGGATGAAAGTTGTATGCGTATAGATTAAAAGAATGATAACTGAATTGATCTGATAATTGCATTAGCTTTTTCCTTGGTGTGGGAAATAGAAAATCCCACTCTTAGTGTGTGCGTGTCACTACCCAAAATGATTTTTCGCTGCATAGAATAAAAGTGACAGGGAAGCTTAATTCTCTGATTTGCTTTTATTGCTTTTTGTCTCCCCTCCTATCAACTGTTTTTCCTTTGCTATGACAGTTTGCAATGGTACCCTGGTTTGGGATCAGCAGATTATGAACTGAAAACTCTATAAAATGTAAACGATAATAAACCTTTTATATTTAACAAAAATAAATACATAAATAAAAGAAAAAAGGAATAAATCACAATGGATCTTGCAAAAATCCAGAATATCTTCAACACTTCAATAACATTTACTCAAATAATATGGGGAAAATGTATTCATAGATACATATGGATTTTGAGAACTGACTCAGAAGATATAAATATTTTAAATTAACCAGTATCGGTCAATGACATTGAGGAGGTAAATAAAAAACTATCAACAAAGGAAAACCCAAATCATGAGAGATTCACTATTGAATTTTACAAGAAATTTAGAGTTTGAATGTCAGTTCACTTAAAAATGAAATTCAAAGGGATGCAAGTCTCCAAGGATCATTCTTAGAAACAAGCATTATCCTTATACCAAAAATATAGAAGGGTCTTAAAAAGACAGAAAGAAAACTCTAGGGCAATCTCTCCAATGAAAACAGCTACAAAGATCTTAAATTGGGTACTGCCAATCAGAATGTAGCAAATGATCAAGAATATTGCACACCATAATGAATTAAGATTAATCCCCGTGTTTGACATAAAGATCAATTAAGGGACCGGGGAGATGGTTTAGTGGAATAAGTGCTTCCCTGGCAAGTGCAAGGGCCTGAGTTCAATCCCTAGTCCACAACCAAAAACATCAGTTAAATGAATAGATCATATCAATGGAGACAAGGAGAAAACCACACTAACCTTAACAGGTGGAGAAAAATCATTTAATATAATCCAACACACATTCATTACTAATATTGTACAGAATATTGCAATAGATGGTCTTTATCTCAATCTGTAAAAATAGCTGTCTATGACAAAATAATATCTAACATCATACTAAATAGACAAAAAAGTGAAAGTTTTCCCTGTAAAACCCAGAAGGAAACAAGATCCTTCACTGTCACTACTGCTATTCAATATAATTCTGGAAACACTAGTCAGAATAATTATAATAGACAAAGGAGCAGAAGGAATAATGACAAGAAAGGAACAATTTAAATTGTAAGTACTTGTAGATAAATACTTTACAGAGAATACCCCAAAAAGTCCACGAAAAGGCTTGTATTTTAATTAATTTTATTTTGAAAGAAAGAGCAATGGAAGTTTCAAAACCAATTAATAGGACAGTTTCAATAAATAGTACATTGCATATCGTTGTCTTCATAGTAGTTATTCATAGTACTAAATTCAGATATGATATCTTGTGCAAACACTATTAGAACAAATTCTTCTTCTCCCTGAATTATGAGAAAGTAGCTGTTTTGTAATACAGATACAAAATGGTCATTCATTTGTATCCCCTTTTTTGTTTAGTTTTGTCAGAGATGGGTATTCCTTTGCCATCTAAATACTGTAGGTGCTTGAATTCAGCAAAATAATCCAATGTACTCAAATACTCAACAATAGTAGTGGGTTATCTGTAGGAGTGGCAATGTGAGAAGTTGTTTACTTGAGCCTTTTATAGCTCAGCATTTTAATATGGCTTTAATTTTTATACCTTACTTTTATTCTTTTCTGCTGGATGGTTAAGAGCAAGATAAAGCAAGAAATATATAACAAGAAATGTAAATTTTGTATCTGACAAGGTCAGTCAAATTCCTTCAAGATTTACCCTGAAACTCTGTCCCAAAATCTGTAGATCATTTTTCAGTGTCAGTCATGTGGATGAGTTATGGGCATTGCCTGACCAATTTTCTCTCTGTGAAAGCCTGAGAGAATATTTTCTCTCTGTGTGACTCTCTGGAGGAACAATTTACATCATCAGTCACTTTCCTCTGTGGCACTATAATCTCCTTGATCAGAAAATTTGGGACACAAGTAAGTTACAGGATGTTGCAGTATAGATTCTCTTATGTCCTAAGTCCTCACTGACCATGAAGGGCAAATGTTAGCTGTCCTTGCAGCCGTTCTTTTTCTCTAATTTTTGATCTACAAACTTAAGCTGTTAAGTCTCTAGAAAAGAAGTTTAATGATATTATTATCCCATAACATTGACAGTTGAGGACTTATTGATTTAACAGCTAAATTTAAGAACATAAATGGAATGAATGTCAACAGTTAGTAATCAATAGAATTCCATTATACAGTAACAAAGTCACTGAAAGAGAAATTAGGGAGATCACAAATTTCACAGTAAAATGAAAAAATTCCTCAGAAGTAAGTCTAAGGAAGGAAAGAAAAAAATTTATATTGATACTACAGTACTAAAAAAAAGGAAATTGAAGAGCACATCAGAAAATTGAAAAACATCCCTTGCTCACAGATAACAATCAACATAATGAAAATGGCCATACTCTCCAAATGGTTAAAAATAATTAATGCAATTCCAGCAACAACAACAAAAAACACCAACAGCATATCTCACATAATTGAATCAAAATAATACTAAAATTCATTTGGACCAAGAAGAGACCTAAAATAACCAAAATAATTCTGGGCAAGAAACAAGGGAAGACACATAACAAAAACAGTGTAACTGTTTTATACCACAAAGTTAGCATAATGAAAATAACACATTATTGGAAAACAGATATAAACCCAAGGGTTAATGGAAGAGAACAGAGAACACAAAACGAATTCGATACACATTGAGCCAACTTGTTTTTAACAAAGTGAACAAATTACTGTATGAATGACAGCCTCTTTAATAAATGGCACTACAAGAAGTGAATTTTCATATTTCTGAAAATTGAAGCTTAAACTCATGTCTCTCACCACCTACTGAACTAAAATAAAAATGGAAAAAAAGATAATTTTTTTTACCAGTGATTGAACTCAGAACTTTGTGCTTGCCAGGCAGGTGCTTATGTCACTGAGTTATACCCGTGGCCCCTGGATCAAAGATCTAAATATTAAATCATAAAATCTAAAATATTCTGGAAGAGAGAATAGGTACAACTGTAGAAGACATTAGCATAGGCTAAATCTTTATGAACAAAATCCTGATCTTTTGAGAACTATCACAAAGAATCAACAACTTGTATCTCATCTTATTAAATTTTTTGACATAGTTAAGTAAATCCTAAACATGAAGAAGAGATAACCCAGAGAATGGGAAAAAATATTTGGAGAAGTGTCTAATATATATGAGGAACTCAAAGCAATGAGACACCCATATTTAGAGAGCATACAAGGTGAATAGACTTTTCTCAGATATAGAAGTGAAAAGGAGCAAAAAAACAAGTGTAAAATATTTATTTTTTTAATTTTTTTTCTCCTTTATTTTATTTTTTTTCATTTATTTTTATTTTATTAAAATACAAATGTCAATCAGACAGTTTCAAGACACCTTAACAATACAGATTCGATGAATTAATACATTGCAAACAGTTTTCATAACGTTTTGGTATTGTACAAGGTGCATACATGATATTATATTTACAGATATTATTTTATTTTATTTTATTTTTTTTTTGGTGCAGGGTCTCACTATGCATGCAACCCACATTCATAGTGATCTTCCTGCTTTTTACAGATATTATTTTAGCAGATATCTCTTATCAGTTAATTAAGAGTGTAGTTGCTTACTTATCTTATTTTTTTATACCTGAATTATATCAAAATTCAATAATTATTTACCTAGTGAATGACCATAGTACTAAAAGCCAACATAATATCCTGTCCAACCACCATTAGTGAAGATCTTGCCTCTCATAGAATTATGTAGAAGCACAGCGTTATCTATCCCAACTGTACTGTCTATACACACATATCGTGATTTTTTTCTTTCTACACCCCTTCCTTTGTCTACACCTGTCATATATTCGCACGGGAAGCTCTTGAAAGAATCAACAAATGGGACCAACTCTTCTTAAAGAGCTTCTGCATGTCAAAAGAAATTGTCAACAGAGTGAAAAGACAACCCACAAACTTTGAAAAAATCCTAACTAATAAGCAATCAGACAGAAGACTACTGTCTAGAATATATAAAGAACTAAGATATAACAGGGCCCTCAAATTTAAAGACCCAATTCAGAAATGGGCATCTGAGATGAATACACACTTCTCAGAGGACGAAATTAAAAAAGCGAACAAATATATGAAAAAATGCTCCACATCACTAGCCATTCGTGAAATGCAAATAAAAACAACACTGAGATATCATCTCACTCCAGAAAGAATGGTTATCATAAGGAAATCAACCAACAACAAATGTTGGAGAGGTTGTGGGGAAAAGGGAACGCTTCTCCACTGTTGGTGGGAATATAGACTGGTACAACCATTGTGGAGGTCAGTATAGAGACTCCTCAAAGGAGTAGGACTAGAAACCCCATTCAAGCCGGCTATCCCCCTACTGGGAATTTTCCCAAAGGATCTGGATACATTGTATCATAGAGATATATGTGTACCTATGTTTATAGCAGCGCAATGTGTTATAGCAAAATCTTGGAAACAACCAAGATGTCTATCACATGAGGAATGGTTGAAAAAGATGTGGTATTTCTATATAATGGAGTATTACTCAGCTATTAAGAATGATAAGTTTGGCATCCCGCCCGCCCCAGCCCAGCTCCTGAGACCGGCCAGAGACAGCGCGCCGACTCCCCATCTTGCTCCATCACGCCCGCCCCCGCCCGCCCCCGCCCAGCTCCTGAGACCGGCCAGAGACAGAGTGGCCAACTCCGCCATCTTGCTCCATCCC